>JBBPBX010000774.1:58531-73940 GCA_038048925.1 Garcialebias charrua | reverse complement strand
TAATGTTTCTGCAGGTCGGCTTTTGAAATGCAGCTGATTTGACTGTCAAAGTGCATTTATTAAGAAAAAGTTAGACTGAGACACACCTTTACTGTAATTTCGAGCAAACAAATAATTGTTATTAAGTGTTAATCTTGTTAATTCTTGTTAAAGTCCTCCCATGCATGCTCCCGCGGCTGCCATTTGGCAGCCAATTGATTTTTGGCACAATGCCAGCCCACATTTCTGGGTTGGTGACGTGTAACAAACGTGATGCATAATAGATACAACGTACACGACGAAGCAACGTATTTATGGATTTTTCAACTTTATTAGACCTATTTGGACTGATGTGACTTATACGGTGGAAAATACGGTACTTGGATCTTGAAATGTTAGAAATCATGCTTACTGTAGTTTTCTTTTTTGCCTGCTCTACTTATTATGAGGAAATACAGTTATATCAAGTTATAACCATTTGGAAAAAAATACACTTAGTTTGTAGCTGCTAAAATACTTGTAGTCGGGTTTTAAACTACAGTATTCATTAAAAAAGTCTCTATGCCTCTTTTATGATTGTCTATTGTTGTCATTGTTGTCCACTGTTGTCATCACTGTTTGTTAAAATCAAGTCTCTTGTAAATAAGTCCTCAAGTCTCACTGGGATTAACCTGTGTAAATAAAGGTTGAATGAATGAATGAATGAATGAATGAATGAATGAATGAATTTGGGCTTCTTTGAGTTTGTCAGATTGAAGGTCCACTTGTTGGAGGCTCAAAGTGAAAATGGTGACTCTTTCAAGGCCATGGGTTGTTCTTTTTTAGTATGCATCTTCATTTTCTTTTTTGTTTTGCCTCCGACTCTGAAGGATAGTTCAGATCTTTTTTAAGTGGGTGCTTTGGAAAGTCTATGAACAGTTATTGTCTTACCTGTGGAAGATAGCTTTTTGAACATCTTCAGTTTGGAGAGATTGTAGTTTTATTGTAGATTTAACAAGCTAACAGCTCATCATAATTTGGCAGCGGTGTTATTTTTAAAACTTTGCTTCCATGGACCGATCTGAATTATTTTAAGGTGGCAGCAATCCACTTTGGTCTTATCCCTGTTTCGAATAGTCATTAGCTTGTCAATCAGATCAGAATTACGGTAAACTCCATTCCTCCAAATAAAGTTTGTTCAATGAGCTATCTGCAACAGGTAAGATAGTATTACCGTAGTTTGTAACTTTTCCACAGAACTTCTTTTTCAAAGATCTGAAGAATCCCTTTTGTAACAAAATTACGTGTGACCTGTCGATTAGTCTAGATTTAGCAATATTATGTGCCTAAAAGAATAAAATCGGCTGACTATGTGAATGCTCATTTATTCAGTTCTTATTACATAATAAATATTATGAGCATCAAAAGTCCTAACTTCCTTGATATGACAGACACATTCCAATATGACAATGTCGGGTATCATCAGGCTCAAAATGAAAAAGACCTGTTCAGAAAGCACAAGGCATGATTTTCACACTTGAGTTGGCAACCACAGACCTCAACCCCGTTGTGTGTTTTGTGGGTGCTCAAAAGACCTCAATCAGTGTAAGGCTTTGGAGAAAAGATTTTGCTGGTGTGAATCAAAATGAATGTTGTGAGCATAAGCTAAGCTTGTCAAAAAGAAGTGGAGGAGGCGAATGCATGCGTCGGTCATAAATAAATGTGGTCTTATCTGATTCAGACAATCTCAGTTGTTGACAGAGGGGGAAAAAAAAACATTTTCTGAAGTGGCAGCTAGAAATGGTCCACATAAATATACCGTACTGTAGAAATTGTTTTGTTTGATGCATGCATGCCAAGAATGCTTGAAGCCTTCTGCTTATCCTTAATGATGACTTGTGTGTGCATATGGACATACTCATTTGTAATTTTATGAGCTTAAGAACATCATACAAATCACTGTCCAGAGGACCAGATTCAACTTTTTTAGCATGGCCCTAAGGTGTAAATGAACAACATTAGAAAAAACAGAATTACATTTAAAAAAACGGAATTACATTTGAAAAACGGAATTACATTTGAAAAACGGAATTACATTAAGCCAAAGTGGAAGTGGCCGAAGCGGAAGTGGCCCAAATCACATTAGAAAAAACAGAACATTTGAAAAAACAGAATCACATCTGAAAGAACAGAATTACATTTGAAAAAACGGAATTACATTAAGTCAAAGTGGAAGTGGCCGAAGCGGAAGTGGCCCGAATCACATTAGAAAAAAACAGAACAACATTTGAAAAAACAGAACAACATCTGAAAGAACAGAATTACATTTGAAAAAACGGAATTACATTAAGCCAAAGCGGAAGTGGCCGAAGCGGAAGTGGCCGGAAAGCGGAATTACATTAAGCCAACATCTGAAAGAACAGAATTACATTTGAAAAAAACGGAATTACATTAAGCCAAAGCGGAAGTGGCCGAAGCGGAAGTGGCCGGAATTACTATGGTGGTCCTAAGGTGTAAATGAACAAAAAACGGAATTACATTTGAAAAAACGGAATTACATTTGAAAAGCAGAATTACATTTGAAAAAACTGAATTACATTAAGCCAAAGCGAAAGTGGCCAAAGCGGAAGTGGCCGTAGACAACAGGAAGTGAAGTGTAATAACTTCTAACAGACCACAGCTGTAAACTCTCTGGCTGTTTCAAACATGGCATATCATGACTCTGTAACAACCCTGTGCTGTAGTAAGTCAACGATGATAATGGCCTCCTTAGCAAAGCTCCTACAACATACAGAACAACTTTGGTGTCTCCTGTAAAACTGTAAAAATATAAACCTGACACCCCAGACAAGTGCCTACTCTATTAGCTTTTTAAAATCAGATGCACAAAAGATGCTGGCACACAGGAGACTCCCTCGGGTAAGTGTTTCTCCCCTTGACTGCACATCCCCTCTGAAAACCAGAACGACCTGAAAACGGCTCACATATTGCTCAGCAGCCTAAATAAAACAGTGTGCCACAAGTAAACTCACACCAAATGAAAAGATCATCTACAAAGACAGCAGCAACACTATATTTTATTAAGCTCCTTGGTAGGATGCAATTGTCAGTTCGCATTTATAAGTAATTACGCTCGCATGAATAACCTCGCTGTGCATACATTTGGAAACTGTTCAGCAGTTGCATCATCTTAACATTAACTTTAACTCATTTACATCCATAGTTATGCTCAGTGTAACATGGAAGCTGCAGAAATATTTATTAGGTGTAAAATTCAGTGAGATATTTATTAGGTGTAAAATTCAGTGAGAAATGTATTTTAATGTTTGTGTAAAAAAAAAAAATTATATTCTGTGATGGATTGACAGCACTTGCTGTCCTGGTTCAGTGCTACCATGAAGCAGTTTTAAAAACGATGTGCATGCATACCTCTGGTTTCTGTGTCCTCTCCAGTGTGTGTTTTGAGTGTTAGCTGTGTGCTTGGGTTTTTAGAACGGAGTCGCAGTGTAGCCTCAAGACAAACCTCACCACTGTGTCCTCACTGAACTTTACATGTGTGTAATATTTATGTAGTTACACACACACTTTGTTGCATTCTTATCTTTGTCCTTGTGGTGCAAGTCTAGTTAATCCATGCTGTGCCGCTGCTGTGCATGTGTTTATTTACAGGCTCCAGCTACACAACTGTGTGACGGAGCTAAATGGTTTATTGTGTTGAGAGTTAAAAGAAGAACTTAAAGTAAGGGTTATATGTTTTGCGAGAGGCAGTTAGGTAATTATAAGTTGTAGTTTTTAGGCTGTTGTATTATTGAGATGTTTCTGTGTCACAACAGAGCATAGAAATGACTGGAAATGTCTTTTTGAGTATTGTTGTTACGCAACTTGACAAAACTGCAAACTCTCGGTGCATCTCAAATGAGGACATGAGGCAGTTTAAACAAGCCCGTGATGAAAGAAAAATGTTTTATAGGTCCAGTCTGTCAATTTGTTTGACTTAACGACAATAAAGTCTTTACTTTAAAGTGCAACAATATAAATAGAACGTCAAACTTGACTAGTCAATTTTAGATTTATAGATTTGATCTAAATGATTTGAAGCTCAAATGTATTAATTGATGAGCAGTCGAATAAATGAAACAAACACTGCTTTAAAAAACTTTTCTTAACAGTTCAGACTAGGGATGCACAGTATTATCGGCATGGTATCGGTATAGTCGATATAAGTAATAAAGTTAAATACAGGTAGTCCCCGACTTACGAGCGAGTTCCGTTACGAGTATCTCGTAAGATGAAAAACTCGTAAGTCCGACAACGCACGTGCTATCTCGTAAAACCGGAACAGCGCTCGTAAATAGGAAAAAAGACGCCTCGTAAGTCCGACAACGCACGTGCTATCTCGTAAAACCGGAACAGCGCTCGTAAATAGGAAAAAAGACGCCAAAGTGCCTTAGTGCCAACTGCAGCTGTACTTTTAGTTATTTTCATCACAGAAACAGCATACTGTACTGTACAGTACAAAACAGATAAATAAAAATATAATTTCTTACTTTGAGCTGATCAAGCTTGTCTCGTCTGTTAGCACGTCCGAGCATGTCGGGGCTCCATACATTCTGCTGCTCTAACGTCGTCCAAACTGTTTAGAGGAAGGACTGTTAGCTTGTTAAGTCCATACATTTGAAGCCATAAAAGGAGTTTACTTTAATAAACTTACCGAAAGCCGTTTCTCCGCGGTGTTCGTTCATCCAAAACAAGCTGACCGCGTGAGCTGTTGTTAGCCACCGCCATTAGGCCTGCACTCATTAGCTCCGTGCTAACGAGTCCATCCATCCAAAAAAGGCTGTCGGAGCTGCTTCTCCACGTTAGCTGAATGTCCATCCAACATCTTAGGCTGCTAGGCGGACATCGAGGCGAGCTCCCGGCCGCCGGTTCGGTTTGGTTCTGGTGGGGGTCCGCTTAGCATTTAGCCTAGCCTTAGCCGATGGGCTAATGTTGTCGCGCGGCGCTTTTTAAGAGCGATCGCGGAGGATCGCGGCGGTTGCTCCACAACAGACACATCCACAAAGTTCACAGAGAGTTTCCAGCTCATTTATCCGTATGAGGCAACCTCTGATCGCACGCACGGTCCTAAAAAGCCAGCAGCTCCCACCCAGCATGTCCGCCAGCTCCCGGTCCCGGGATGTCGGATTGGTAGCTCCGCTCGTTGCCCGTCAGGCGGCAGGGCAGTGGGAGCTCCGCTTATGGTGTGGTCACACCAAACAGCGTTTTTACCTCCAAGCTTCCAGCTTCCATGTAAAGTCAATGGTGGACGCACCTAGGCACCTCCTGGCGTCTGGCGTCAGGTCGCGTGCGTGTTGAGCGTGCTGATGAGCGTTTTTTCGTGCACGTGAACCGGCGTCGGCTTCCAAGTTCCGCTTCAGCTGAGCTGAAGTTTTCGCGGTTCAAACTTTCAAACGCCGCTCAACTCCACCTGATTGGTTGGTGTGTCAACCAATCAGGGAGAGTCGGGGGGCAGAAGAGAGGGGGCAGTGGGAGAGTCCCTATGTGACGCGGAAACGAGGGTGCGCGCGCACTATGTGACGTATTGTTTGTCGGAAAAAAAAAGAAAAGACCCGCGAGCTCGTGAACTATGGAAGAGAAACTCATTGTAGCTGTGTGTTCGCGACAATTCCTTCACGACCAGTCAAGTCTGCTCCACAGAGACGGAAATAAACAGCTCCTCCTCGCCTGGCGGAGTGAGCAGGACTCCGTGTGCAGGGCTCTGTATACCGGTAAGCTCCTCCCACACACCCAGCAGCTTCTGGCTTCTGGCTTTTTGGTCTGAACACGCTGCATTCACAAGTGCGTCCACTTGCGTGCGTGAGGAGCTTCTTGGAGGTTCAAAACGCTGCTCTGTGTGACTGTACCATTAGGTCCGCTCGTTATATTTCAGGCGGGGGGAATTTGGGAGCGATCGCTAATACAGTACAGAATACACTAAAAATTTAAATAAAACATAAAAATAACAACTATACTTTATTTATAAATCCATTTAAAACGACCACATCTGCAACAAAGTGCTGTACACATGAAATTAAGAACATTTAAACACAAAAAAATTTTATTTTTATTTTTTATTAATTATGATAATCTCGTAAAATCGGATCCTCGTAAGTCCATACGCTCGTAAGTCGGGGACTACCTGTATTGGACATCGGCCATTCCATCAAAATAACTCGCCGATATAAAAGGCGTCGTTGTATGGCATTGGCAACCCAGTGACAAGGATGCATTTTATGACCTCACGCGTGCCATTGAGTTAGATTTGTGAACATTTACAAATGTGCACTGTTAGAGTGTTGTCATTGTGTTAGAGAGAGTAAATGTCATTGACATTAAACATAATCCAAGTTGAAGTGTTACATAATTTTCAGCCCCCCTTTTTGGCCTCTGCATTTGGTAGCAGGACAAAGTGACAAAGACCATGCAGAATAATGTGGTATTTTAATTCCACAGCAGAAAAAACTATGTAGTCTCTGTAAGTAGGTCTAGGAGGAAAATATTTGTATTAGTAAAGTTTTAACATATTGGCCAAAAATCCAATATCATGCATCCCTAGTTCAGACATTCACTGTTATCAATAACAGTAGGGTTGATTAGAAAATTGTACCTTTTTGCAATCATAGATAATCTGAAGCCTAGATGAAGGAGAGTCTTATTTACAATATTTTTTCTGGACATTGCGTGTATCAAGAACTGCTTTTGGATGGTCTCAGTTTAGCTTCAAACTTAATTTTCATTTTGGGTAAAGGAAGACCCCCTCCAGCATTCCTCAAATTAATCAGTGTGAACATATGAGTACATATACTGTAATATGAAACCCAAATGATTGTGGGAAGGTTTCATTTCCCACATCTGCATTTTGTTGCAGTTTTAATTAACAATCCGCCTTCAGAGGCCGGACTTTCTGCTGGTTTCTAACCAGCTGAGAGGTGATATTATGCAGAGTGTGAATCACACCATTCTGCCAAGCAGGAATTGTTTGACTGAAGCTCTGTGATCATTTGGATGACAAATCAGCAGCTGCAGGAACACTGAGACTGTAATGTAGCCACAGAAGGATAACGGCATACTTTGCTTCTAGTAGGTAATTTCATTGATTTAATAACACTAATTGATATGAACGAGCCACTGAAATTCCTTTATGGCTTTATTTAAATCATCCACTTTATAAACTTATTACTGATATTTGTCATATCAACTTTCTAGTGTGCTCTGTAAGTACTATTTCTGCTATTAAAATAGACTTATATCATTTATTTAGCACTATACCAGGACAGAGAGGGCTTTAATGTTCCTCTGTGGAGTTTTAAGTAACAACAAATATTATAATAAATATAAAATTTCTTAATGTCCTCAACAATAAAATTACTGACAAGTGAAAAGGAATGAGTTGATGTGACCCTGAGCTGCAGCAGACAAACTCAAAGAGCTACATCTGTGTGAGAAATTAACTGCTCTAATTCATGTTAATTATTGTTAATTACTGTTCTGTTCATGAGTTCAGACCATTTTCATTCAGCTGGTAACACCAAAGCAAACGCAAATCAAATTTTACTCAATTATTGGCTTCCATGGACTGGCTGCTTGTTAAAATTAAAGACCCGTTTTAAAATTGTGCTGATGGTTCAGAAGGCTGTGTGACCCTGAAGTACACTGCTGAACTGCTGAGGTTTATTTTTTTTTATTATAAATCTTAACTTGTAAAGATCATCGTCCGGTCCTCGGTCTGAGAACTGCTGAAGGTCACAGTACGAGTCAAATCCACGATCACGTCAGCTTTAAGATGAGAAGAAAAAAATATAGTTTGGCTTTTATTAGCTTTTAAGAAGGTTGTTTGCTGTCAATGTTTAAACCTTTTAATAAAAGTGACACACAGCAACAACAACAAAAAAAAGTTTACATTACATTACATTTATCTACTCTTCCAGAGTAATTTAATGGAGTTTGTATTACCGTACACAGTTTAGCCTTTATCTTCCTGTAGACACATACTATATTTCCTGATTAAAGCTGCACTATTTAAGTTTGTAATGCAGTCTGTAACTTTTCTAACAATATATTTTTAACATATTTCTTCACTCTGTCACTATCTACTGACAGACTGATGTTAGACAAAGTAATCTCTGAAAAAAACTATAGTCCCCTTGCTTCTCTATCAGCATTTATAAAAACACTAAAAACACAGAGTGACCCGGACAATGACCAGCCAATAAAAACAGAGTTGTTTGTCACGCCCCAACCCACGCCCCCGCCTGTCCCAGCCCCAGCGCCGCGCACGTTCTCATTCAAAGGATTGCAAAGCGATGCAGGACTGATTTGTATGTGACACAAATGTATTAAATATCCCTTCTTCATCCCAGAGCTGGACTTTTATTTTGTTTTTTTGCCAAAAGTCAAGTGATCGCTTCATCCTTCACTCACAGGAATGAGGAAGTCACGAGCGAATTAAATCATGTCCAACGTTGCTTCGTGAACCTCTGCTGATTTCTGCTGGTTTTTGTGTTGTAGGACCAGTGATTCATGGTTTTATTATATTTTTTAAAACGTTTTATTAACATATAATCACAGAATATTGAAGCGCTCCGAGCGGACACACAGCAGGAGGCGGAGCTGCAGAACTCAAGTTCAACAGAGAACGGACTGTGGCAGAATGCTTTTACCTGATAAAAATTTTTCTAAGTCCCAGCGTTCTGCAGAAATTACATAGTGAACCTTTAACTGTAGTGGAAGGATGCCAGCAAGAGGAAATTTGCTCTAAACCCACTGTAGTTTGTTTTAACTGCACTTTGGTGAGACACGAGGGCTTTATTTGAATGCTTGCCACTGAAAGCTATTTTTAAGACGCTTAATAAGAGAAGGAATAATTCTTGACAAAGCAAATGCCTTTAAAAGCCAAAAAAAAAAAACTTCTCTTTGGATAAACCAAATCACCTTTGTGTTTGTTGGTTTATCCAAATGATGCTTTTAGGGGTAAATTCACCGAAACTGTGAACTTGTCTTTTGAATTTGAAATGTGGATCAAAACTACCGTTCCGTGACATTAAGACGATTTCTCAAAAAGTAACGACTTTTCATCTCCGCCTTTCTCTCTTTGTTTGCACTCTTTCCAGAGTGCGGTTGTGGGGCGACCAATGGAAAAGGGTGAGTTCACTTACGACCACTTCCAGTCGATTCTCTACGCTCTAGGGATCGGCATGACCACCAAAGACCCAGACGATCTTAGGTGGGTATCGTTGAATGTCTTTGTGTGAATTCTCATCAAAATACTTCTTCAATCGTTACATTTATATTGACCTGGATGCTGTGTGGCCGTCTGTGCTTTTCTTTTTCTTGGCCCTTTGCTTCATTTGTGCATTTGCTTTTTCACAGTTCACTAATGCTCCCTTATTAATGTAGGTTCCTGTATGAAGGTCATGAAGACTTCAGCTGCTTCCCAACCTTCGCAGTCATTCCCACACACAAAGCCATAATGGGTGGTGAACTGATGTCAATTCCTGGACTTGATATAGACCCCACGCAGGTTGGAAAACATACATGTTAAAATGTAAAACATCAGTTTTGTGTGTCCAACTGTAGGACTTTTGTAAATACAGTATGTTGATGCATGTTTTTATCCATATGAGATATTTCATACAATCTTGTAGTACTTGTATTACTCTTGCTAATGAGCTTGTTGAGTATACTTATTTGCTGTTTTCTTCTTTTGTGCCAGATTCTGCATGGAGAGCATTATCTGGAGATTTACAAACCTCTGCCAACTTCAGGTATTCCACCCTAATATTACACTGCCTACTGTATGCAAAAGTTTAATATAAATGTGTCATAACATCATCATCATCCCTATCTCCGTCTTCACTCACTGTTCTCTCTGCCTGCCTGGAGGAAATAAAGGCATGGATGAATCAGAATTTTCTTCAATTAAACTGCTCGAAGACTGAGGCCATATTGATTGGCACCCCTCACCAGATACAAACATCAACTTTAACAACAATCTCCTTCTCTGGTCAAGACATCCCCCTCTCCACCTCTGTTACAAATCTTGGAATAAAAATGGACTCTCATCTTACATTTGAAAATCACATTAAGCATCTGTTTAAAACCTGCTTCTTCCATCTTCGAAACATCTCCAGACTTCGCCCTTCTCTGACTTTTCCTGATGCTGAGAAACTCGTCCATGCCTTTGTCTCCTCCAGGCTCGACTACTGCAACTCCCTGTTTATTGGTATCCCTGGCAAAAACCTTCAGAAACTTCAATACATTCAAAACAGTGCAGCAAGGATTCTGTTGAGAGTTCGTAAATTTGAACATATTACACCCATTCTCCATAACCTCCATTGGCTTCCTGTCACCTACAGAATTCAGTACAAAACTGCTCTCATTACCCATCAATGCTTGCACGGCACTTCACCTGACTATCTAAAGGACATTCTTGCACCATATTCATCCACCCGGTCTCTACGATCACAGAACAGTAATTTCCTTCATATTCCTCGGACCAAATTGAGGACCATGGGAGACCGAGCATTCTGTGTGGCTGCCCCCCGCCTGTGGAACTCCCTCCCTGATGACCTGAGAGCTCCACAGTCACTGGTTGACTTTAAAAGCAGCATAAAGACCTTTCTTTTTAAGCAAGCCTATTCTGCCTCCACATGATTTTATCTTTGATCTTAGCTGATATCATTATTGATTTTACTTGATTTTATCACTTGTTTTATTTTATTTATTTTTTAAGCAAGCCTAATCTGCATCCACATGATTTTATCTTTGATCTTAGTCGATATTATTATTGATTTTATTTGATTTTATCACTTGTTTTATTTTGATCTTTGCTTTATTACACTTTGTAGCACTTTGAGATTTTTATTAATGAAAAGTGCATTATAAATGGAATTCATTATATTATTATTATTATTATATAACGGGTAAAATGAAGGTCAACAAAAACCTTTTTTTATGGTTCAAAATGCTAAATGAATCTGTTGTTTTCTTGTTTGCAAGCCATCTTTTCAACTTGGTTTCAATCCCTGAAGTATCAGCTTCAAAATGGGACCATTGAGCATTGGAAGGAGGTTCTGAATATTTAACATGTTCTTTTGCATTATCAGTCTGGCTGGCCTCCCAGGTTTTCAAGCTGTTTAGCAATGCTGCTTACTACAGTAGAAAGGAAGCCAGGAGCAGTAGGGTGGCACTTAGTGTTCTGTGGATGGTGTCATGTCATTTCCCATCCACAACAAATGAACATCATGAGTAATGTACCGTAGTGTTGTATCCCTGAAGTGAGTGGCCTTTTTTTAAGCAGGTACCCTGCTATACTGCGAAACGGGTTCAAGATTGGTTTAAAGAAAATGAGTTGAACTGGCTTCCAGATTTTCCAGTTGTCGGTTGTATTGACCAAATATGAGAGGTGCTGAACAAGTCAGTCCGATCCATGGACTCCAAAACATATCGGAGCGGACCCTCGGAGGTCTAGTGGAGTCCATGCCTCGATGGGTCAGTCGTTTGCTTATCCAAATGGGAGCCTATTTAAAACATTTTATGTTGAGGGTGATTGAGTTTCATAATGATGAAATTACATCAAATTAACAGATCTGCTCCAGGACAGCCTTGTTAGTAATCTTTATTTTTGAGTCTGTCGTTTAAAACCCAGTGGGTTGTTTGACAACACTTGGTGCCATTAAAAAAGTTATTTCAGGAATCTTCAAACGTTCTGCTAAAAACTTGTAGGAAAAAAATGATTCAAACCTGCTGTGACTCTGTTTTTGTATTTCAGACAACACAGATCAGAATTTTAAACTTAAAAAGCGATTAAAGGAA
This sequence comes from Garcialebias charrua, assembly GCA_038048925.1. Classification (NCBI taxonomy): domain Eukaryota; kingdom Metazoa; phylum Chordata; class Actinopteri; order Cyprinodontiformes; family Rivulidae; genus Garcialebias; species Garcialebias charrua. The sequence goes on along the minus strand of JBBPBX010000774.1, from coordinate 62,129 downwards.
CAGTTAAGATGTTTTAAAATTGGGCTCGCTAGAAAGGTTATTTGATTTGATTTGATGTTTATTCATTCATTTTAAAAGAACAATACAAGACAGTTTCATCAGATACAAGAATACAAGTAGGATAAAATGAAGGGAGCAGAAAGAAGATGAAATCTTATTATATCTGCCCCTTATTTCACAGTTTGTTCAACCAATGATAACCTTCAAACTACATCACAGAATGAATAATTCTACTTAATTTTTCTAACTGTAATACACAAACTACATCACAAAATGAATAATTCTACTTAATTTTTCTAACTGTAATACACAAACTACATCACAAAATGAATAATTCTACTTAATTTTCCTAACTGTAATACACAAACTACATCACAAAATGAATAATTCTACTTAATTTTTCTAACTGTAATACACAAACTAGATCACAAAATGAATAATTCTACTTAATTTTCCTAACTGTAATACACAAACTAGATCACAAAATGAATAATTCTACTTAATTTTCCTAACTGTAATACACAAACTACATCACAAAATGAATAATATGCATGGGTTATTTTGACAACGTAATAACTGGGTTAAAGCTGTTGGGTCATAGTTTGGGTTGGTTTGACCAAAAAATGACTCAAAACCTTTAACTCGGTTGTGTTGAAGATGAGCCATATCGTTACAGTCTGCCTTCTTAAACCAGAAGTGTACCAAATCAAACCGAAGTGGACCTCTGCTTTAGGATGCACTAAGTTAATATTCTGTGTCCATGTTTTTAAATAGTTATAAATATTCTTGCTGCAGCTAGCTGCTGATGCTATTTTAACTTGTAAATAATCATAAAACTCCATATTAATATAAGTGTAAAAGAAAAATCCAAGTTCAAGGTTCTTTATTGATATTCGCATCACATGTGGTACATGAGGTGGAATTGTGGATTGTGTACTCATAGTCCTAGTTACACCCCAAAATAGCCAAAATAAAAAGTATAAAAATAAATGGTTTACAAGGATCTAAGGTGTACGCTAAACACCAATTACCGGTATGTGAAATAATACAGTGCATTAAACAGCAGTCTCAACATGAGTCTGTAGTGAGTAGGTGGGTATGAATGAATACAGCAGCATGAGATAGTCATATCGGCTGCTATGTAAAAGTTTTAGTGAGAAACATGGATTGATTTTTTATATTGAAGTTTTTTGAAGATGGCAACACTCCACTGTTGTCTTAGCCCCCTCAAACTAGCTGATGGCTCGTCAATACTGTTAATTATAAACTAATTTGTCCAAACGGAGAGAACTCTAAATCAACAGGCAAGCTATTATTTCTTCATAATCTTGGTATCCCCACTTTAAAATATCTGAACTCGTGCTTCAACTTATGTTTCTTATAATAAATTATCATGACAATAATATTATTGCTGTATATTATACCATAATATTATGGCTCGAAGATGAGTCTTTGTAGATTGTAAAATCCCTTCAGAAGTTAAAAGGTCCAGAAACGTTCTTGAATCCTGTGAATGTGCATAGCTTTAAATAATTTTTTTTACAATAAATTTTCAGGTAAACTTACCAGTGTGAGCCATTTAGCGGACGTGTTGGACAAAGGATCCGGAGCTGTTCTTATTATTGACTGTGAGTTTATTTAACCTTTATCATATTCCATCATACAGATCATGGTATTTATTCCTGACTCATTTGTTTGCATCAGTTTAATATGCTTTTATTTCCTGAGAGTGTCTTCTCAGGGAGAATTAATGAAAAGCAGTTTAATGGCTGTCTGCATGGACTGAAATGATTGACTGTGTAAAACTCATATTTTGACAATTCCACAGAGATGGACGTTTCTTGAAGCACTTTGTCTATAATTAATCCAACATTAACAAAAATATCATGGGAGTTGAAATTTTTTACTAGTTTGCTGAGCGGATTTCTTAAAAATATCTTCATTCACACTAAACCACTTAGGATAAAACTATCGCAATATAAATATTTTGGTTTTAATAAAATGAAGAAGTTGACTAAATTATCTTAAAATGTTGTTCCACATCTCTTTTTGTAATTTTGTACAAATATGTTTACACTGAACTCCTAATACATGATAAATTAGGTTTAATTGTGTAAACTAAATCTGAATAGTTGGTTACCTAAGTGAAACGTTTGCTTTGTGTTTCAGCGAACACCTACAACGGTGACGAGCTGCTGTGTTTCAACCAGTTCACAGTGTTTGTGGTCGGAGCTGGAGGCTTTGGAGGAAAGAGAAACTCCGACAAAGCAAAAGTACGTTTTCACGTTTGAATCGCACTAAAGTTAAAAAGTTATTTTTGTGATGCATATAAAATAAGATCCTGAAGCTAGCACTTTATCCTTCAAGACAATAAATTACTTGTTTGGAACTAAAAAAAAGTATTGATTACAGACGGTCTGTGAACCAGACGGCCTTGTGACTTAGAAAATGCTTGACACTTTTTTATTTGTAGCTCCTTATGTCAACCCCAGTACCGGTAAGTGCCGTAGTACTTGACACCAGCTGTGGCTCCGTGATTCCAGCTTTATTTATTAAAGCACACATTGTGCACACACTACGCAAAATGCCAAAGTCAAAAAAGTTGTTTGAGACGAGAAAAGTGATGCAGTGGAGTTTATTCTTCAGAGATAGATCAACCAAATCAAATTAAAACAACTGGTTTAATTCACGCCATGTTTTTCACAAAATCTTGTTTAAATCTTGCCCGTGTCCTGAAAACATGAAAACTTACATCAAAGTTCATGCTGAATAATCCAGGTTTTAAAAAATCCAACATTCAGTCAGCTCATTTGGACAGTTTCTTTATTTTATTTTATTATTATTATTATTATTATTATTTTTGTTGAAACCTTTCGTCCTTCATCCAAAAGACTTTGTCAGTCTGGGGAGCCACAACAAACTCTGTCTTACCTGGATTATTCAGCATGAACTTTGATGTTTTGAACCACTTTGGTTATGGCTGCCTCAGAGGAGCTGATGGGGGAGAGGGCGGGCCCCAGAAACCATCGTATCACCAGTAAACTGGTTGGTTTGGTTGAGTTTGTTGTGGCTCCTCGAACTGATGAAGTCCTTTGGATGAAGGACGAAACATTTAAACAAACAAAAACAAAAACGTCCAGATGACCTTAATAACTTTGATGGATAAAATTACATTCCTTCCAAAACAACCAGTTTTGTGTCAATATTTAGAGCAGTAAAAATAATCCCCTTCCATTTTTTTTATTTTAAAGAATACTTGAACCCATTTCTTCTATAGATCTTTCAGATGTAGGAACACTTGGTCAAGTTTTTAAGGTTTTACAGAGATGCTGCACCTTCCCCCTTAAGGCCTTCTCACCTTTGTCACAAGGCCTTATTACTTGAAGCCAAAGCTCAACCAAATATTCCAGCAGAGCTGCCTGGAGTCCTCCTGACCTCTAAAATTAGTTGGACCCAAAGCTAGGCACCGCTAATTAAAAAATTTGTTCCACAATTTCTAAAACGCTTATTAATTTTTTTAGGTCCACAATTTCAAAAGCACAAATGTCTTATGAAAATTAGGGGAAGCTAATCTAATCCGCTATTTATATATTTCTAT
>JBBPBX010000774.1:0-49269 GCA_038048925.1 Garcialebias charrua | reverse complement strand
TATTCTTATGGTAAATGGAGCTTATTTATTATAGCGCTTTCCAGCCCCCTGTGAGGAGCCCCAAAGCGCTTTACAATACCAACCATCCACCCATTCATTCGCACATTCATACACCAGTAGTGGTAGCCTGCCTTGCAAGGCGCCATCCAGACCTACCGGGAGCAATTTGGGGTTAAGTGTCTTGCCCAGGGACAAAACGACACATGGTGGGCGGATGCGGGATTCGAACCTCTAACCTTCCGATCGGGAGTCGACTGCCATTACCACTGTGCCACGGCCGCCACTTACTATGCTTACTTGCTATGATATTTTTTATCAATGTGTGGGTTGCAAGGCTATTTTAGAATTTGTAGAGGAAAATGTTTTATATTTTTATTGCATCTAGATTTTTAAACTGTTTGTATTTTAATGTATAGTTTTAAATATATGAATTTGGAGGTTGTAAGTTGATTTACATGAATATGTAGGCAAGCTGACATTAGACGTTATGATAAATGCAGTCACTCAGTGTACTGTATACGGCCCTTTAAAAAGATTTACTGTGAATTTTATACTATATGTACATGTCTTAACCACATTTTATTTCCTACAAGTAATAAAAAATAAATCATTAAATAATAAACTATAATATAATAAACTTTATTTGTATAGCACCTTCTACAATGCCTTGCATTGACCAAGGTGCTTAACAGGACAGAAAATATAAAAACCGGTACAATAAATCGGTGAAAATAGAATAACAGCAATAAAAAGGAGGCAATTAAAATAAAAATGCTACATACTAAAATACCAAAGTAATGATTGAAAGTGAGTTTTCAGTGAGTGAGTCACTGAAAGCATTTTTTAACATAAATGATTGGAGTCAGAGGCAGAAATTATTTAAAAATATGTCAGACAGCTTCCTTCCAATGACTTAAATAAAATAATAAAATACAGGTCAGGTTGAATGAAAATAAATTATTTAAAGTTATGCTGATAAAGACAGACATCTAGTGGTCAAATGGAGCAACACAGTATCTGAAGTTTTCCTTCCTCCTTGGCTTGCATTGCTTTCGTCATCTGCCTACCCATAATGCATTGCAGGGCACTTCAGTTTTCCAAAACAGTTAAAAATAACTTTATCGATGCATTTTTAATGAAAAATCTACAATAAACAAACAAAAAAAGACAAAGAAGCAGTCGAAATAGCATTCCACACATTAACCAACTTTTAAAATTTTGGACCCTGACTGAAAGTTGTATTTGAACAGATGACACCCAGAGCGAATCGCCGTTAAGAGGTAGGGTAAGGGGTGTATATTAATTTATACGCCTGTAGTTGGCAGTGTGGTGCAAATGTTGCACAACGTTGCCGGCTACAATTGTTGAATATAAATAGCGGATTAGATTAGCTTCCCCTAATTTACATAAGGCAATTGTGCATTTGAAATTGTGGACCTAAAAATATTAATAAGCGTTTTAGAAATTGTGGAACTAATTTTTTATTTAGCGTTGCCCACCACTGCAGTATAGTAAAGGTGTATCTGAGCTGAACTTTTCCTTAATAAATGCACGTAATTGTCAAATCATCTGGATTTCAAAATATTATACGACTTATATGCCGGAAAAAACGGTAGACACATTTAGGATTCGTGTGCCAGCACACCACCTCCTAACTGGCGTAAATAAAACTGTTTTCTGAAAGTAGACGCAATGAAATGCATTCTTATGAGGCTACCGTACTTTTCAAAGTTTCAGTTTTTTAATGCTTTCTGACAACAAAAACAGAAAAATAAAACACGGATAAGAGCAACTTTATAGACAATTTAGCCACAATAGGACAAAATTAATGTGAACACAAAGGGGGGAAAAGTAGCCACCAGATTTTACCATGAGAACTGTAAAAATACACCAACTACTGCATCACATGAACCGATATTTAACAACTAAATACTTCTGAAAAAAGAAGAACTTGAGATAATTTACAGTCTGATTATAAACTAAGTTCAGATTATTTTAAATCATGAGCCACAGACATGCATTAGGTTTTAACCCGTGGGCACTAAAACTTAAACTAGCTCTTGTGAAGTGTGAACTGTTTAAGTTAAAAGACAGAAGACGACCTGAGATCACAGGTAAACCTCGGGCTGGATGATATGGCCAAAACTTTTATCACAATATATTTCTTAATTTCGGTTGATAATGATATAATTCCGATATCGATTTAAACAATAGAAAAGCCTCAGAAAAACTGTACAAATGAATTAATGTTCACCTTTTATTTGTATTTAGCTTTCAAATAAATTTGAAATCACCGTCAAATAAACGTAAAACTCAACGTTGACAATATTAATAGTTGTTAACTTTAAACAACAACATAACATATCACATGCAGCAGACGTTTTCTGCATGTGTTTCTCTTTTGTTACAGCTGGGAGTATTGTTTCAGGGACATGTTAGCTCAAACTTTTATTGTGCTTCATCTTCTGACTCTCAGCATATTCTATCGAGAGGAAACTCTAAAGCCCCCCGTATGGCTCTGCGTACGTTCATAAGCGTGTCTGTACGCGCGTACTGTACGCAGAGAGTTCAGCCCCACACCCCAGCATACATTCTCGCGTTTTCTCACCAAATTCTTGATGTCATTTGTGCAGCTGCAGAACGTTTACCTACGGGACAAATTGAGGTAGCCGATTGGTCATTTGCTGACACGCCTACTGCATTGATTGACAGGTTGGGAAAAAGGCGTGAGCTGGCAGCTCCAGCCGCAGCGGTGTTCTGTGTTTATATTTTAATAAAAAGTTCTTAAAAAAAACAGAAGCTGGTCCTGCAGCTCACACATCAGACCAGCACACCAGGAAATCTCCAGAACCTCCCGCAGCCACGCTGGACCCGAGTTTAATTTGCTCGTGACAAATTCGTTCATTTCTCATCATTTCAGTCATGGAGTCAACAGAGGAGGAAGATATCACTTTCCTTTTGGCAATAAAACAAAAGCAAAGGCCAGATCAGGGATGAAGAAGGGGGAATTTTTATACATTTGTGTCACATACAAAACAGTCCGGTGCCGGGTAGTTTATTGTGCGACACCGCATTTGCGTACGTAAAATTTGAGCTTTGCGCGTACATGCCCGGCGGGGATACGCTTGTACCTCTGCGTAGTACGTGCGTACCTCTGCGTATGGACGTATGCAGAGCTATACGGGGGGCTTAAGATCTGTTCCCACCGGTAGTTGGAACGGCTCTCCGGCACATTTTGCAGCACACTGAAACCTGCAGTTTATCGGATCTTAGAAAGCCAAACCACTTCCACATCACTGAATTAGTCTTTCCTCTCTTATCAGTGATGTCATCTGCTTTCTCTTCGCTTGTGAAAGCTTGTTCAGTCACATTCTGACGGTCATTTCGAAGCAAAAACTTTAACGCGCGTTGGAGATTAGCCTAGACTCCTTCTGGACTTGAGCTCTGTATGTGGTGTATGTCACCACGTGCTTACGTAGTTGTGTCACAGCTTTTTCTGTTCGGGATGAAACGGCCGCTTCAACCCGAACAGAAAAAGAAATCATCGGCTGTAATCATAGCGTAATGTATATCGAAACATCAAAAATGTGCTTAAAACTCATATTACGGTTATTGTGATATACTGTATATTGCACTTTGAGATTTTCATTAATGAAAAGTGCGTTATAAATTAAATTCATTATTATTATTATTATTGATATCAAATTATTGTCCAGCCCCAGGTAAACCCCACCTCAGTGCATACAAAGAGTCACAATGTGTCTCACCTTCTGCCTCGGCACGGGGTAGGCCGGGATAACGAAGATCTGGCTTTGGAGGAGGTGGAGGCTCTGCATCAGCTGACTGGCTCTCCATATGATCTAGACTGCTCTTGGACTGGAAAGACACACAGTAAAGGTTTAGGGTGCATTAGACTAACAATAGAATTGAATCAACAAGGGCACTGCATACAGCACATTATACGCTCATTCACAAAATTTTATTCAGAAATACAGAAATCTAGAGCAATGGCCTGGACGAGCAAATACCTTGTATAACATTTGACCCTGATTTCTGACCTTGACCTTTGAGCTGGAGTGATGAAAAGTGTATGTGACACTGTCGAGTGATGACGAGCATGTATAAAGTTCCATTAAATTATCTTCTTCAGTATTTATGGGCAGAACAGGAGAAAATTTACGGACATATGGAAACTATATCATAACACTCCCCACCTTTGACGAGAGTATACAAACTCTGAAATGAAAAGTGAGGCTGTCTGACACGAAGGGCTTCAGCAAGATAAAAATAATTAACAGTATAACACGGGGGTCGCCAACATTTTATGCACCATGGGCCAGTTTTATGTAAGACAATTTTTCCACAGAGGTGTGAGGTCACACGCACAACTACCGGTCAACACATATAATTTAATTATAAATATTATTACAACATTTTTTTTACAACAATTTTTTATTTTTTATTTATTCATTTATAAAATGTTCATAAAAAAACACAATACAAAACAATCCCATAAACGATAACGTACAAAATATTAAAAAATGAAAGGTAGCAGAAAGAAGAAAATAATCTTATTATATCTGCCCCTTTTTTCAAACAATAATAATCTTACAGTAACTTAAAATTTAAATTGAGTAATTTAAATATAATTTTACATTTTATAATTTCATTTATATTATTTTGCTATTTATTTCATATATCATTTAATATAATGCAGCTCTTTAACCACTTGGTAAGCCACTAAATATGATGCTCTTGGTAAAGACATTTAATGAAGTGGTGGCCTTCACGATAGTTTGATCTTTGTATTCACCTTTTTTTTTTCTTCAGAAACATCCAAAGAGCATGCATCAGGGTATCCAAAGACTTGTCTTTTAATGAAGGGTGCTTATTATCTGTGTGATGAAGCCGTTTTGAAGGCTTCGGGGCTTCATCACAACATATCACACAGAGCGCTCTGAGAGAGACGCACCTGATGCAATGAACCCACAATTTAGGTCGGCCTCCTGGTGTTTTCTTTTAAATGCAGCTTTTATGCAGCATCCTGCTGTTTCATCTTTAGGCCATTTCATTTTTCATCTTTAATAGATGAGAATAAAAAAAGCCCCAGGTTTTTGTGCAGTACTATAGACTAATGAAAAGTCCTGTCTCTGTTGATTCATGTATCCCTACAACTATAAGCAGCGATGACTTCATGAGATTCTTTATAAATAAAATGATTTCAATTAGAGAGAAAATTCACACCATCCTTCCTACTATCGCCTCTGGTTCCCTGTCAGATGAGGCATATTTAGAAATACATCATTAGAACCTGATTTATTGAATGTTTGTGTTTATAGATGTTTTCGTACAGTGCCCCTAGACTTTTTTTCTTTTTCATTTACCCTTTATTTATCCAGGTAGTCTCATTGAGCCACGAGAACTCATTTTCAAGAGAGACCTGTTTAGAGAGCAGATGGTGGGGGTGAAGGAACTTGCTCAGGGGCCCAGGGTGGGGCGAATGAGGGTGGAGGCAGGTGTGGGTGTTTCACCTTTTCCACCCGCATTTTGGATGTTGTTGGTACCGGGGCTTGAACCGGCGATCTTCCGATCACAGGCCCACCGTCTCTAACCTCTGCGCCACCACTCCCCCAACAACTTTTGTTTCGATTTGGCGCTATATAAATAAAATGTATTGAATTCATGTTTGGACTGTTTTTGTCTTGATGTGCTCTCTGAATTGTCAAAATTAATAGCTTCATCCAAACCATCAACATGTCTGCTAGATCCCATCCCAACCAGACTGTTTAAAGTGGTATTTCCCCATATTAATATTATGGTTTTGTTCATTTTGTCTCCAATGACAACCTTAAAAAAAACTATGGTTGCTGTAATTAAACCTTTACTTAAGAAACCTAATCTTGAGTCAGGAATTCTGGCCAATTATAGACCTATATCTAAACTAACATTCATCTAAAAAATTCTGAAGAAAATTCTGGTAGGTGCAGGTCAGTTGTGTGATCATCTGAACAGAAACAATCTGAAGAGTTTCAATTGGAGTTTAGAGCTCATCATAGCACAGAGACAGCACTGGTGAGATTCACCACTGATGTTCTCATAGCTTCAGACAATGGTCTTACCAGAACCACCTTCTTCCACCTGCGTAATATAGCCAAAATTAGAAACACTGTGACTAAAAATGATGCAGAAAAACTGGTTCATGCATTTGTCATGTCTAGACTGGACTATTGTAATGGTTTGTTAGCTGTAATGGTTTGTTAGCTGGGTGTCCTATACTTCTTTTAAAAAAGTCTTAATTGATTTAAATTATGTACTTCTGCCAGAATTTTAATGAGTTGATAGGTTTAGCTTCTCTCCATTGGCTCCCTATCAAATTCAGAATATAATTCAAAATCTTACTTCTAACATACAAAGCTCTCAACGTCCTAGCTCCATCTTATATTACAGATATTAATGTTCTCTATTTTCCTAACAAACCACTTTTTTCTCAGACTGCAGGTTTACTTGTGGTTCCTAGAGTTTCCAAAAGCAGAATGGGAGGCAGTGCCTTCAGTTATTGGGCTCCGCTCTTGTGGAACCAACTTCCAGTTTCTGTCCCTGAGGCTGATACGTTGTCAAGTCTTTCCTTTTTGATAAATCCTATAGTTGGGGTCAGCTCGAGTTTCCTGACCTACCCCTTAGTTATGCTGTTATAGGCTTATACTACTGGAAGACAATTTGACCTCATTTCATCAAATGAATAGTCACAAATGAATACAAATGAATAATTTGTATTTGTAATTGTTTCTATCTTAACATGCGTTTTTTTTATTTTTGTCTTTCTTCCTAGTGAGGGACCTGCTCACCTCCATTTTGGACTTCCCATTCTGTGTCCGTTTCTCCTTCCTGTCCTCTCCCAGCTGGTCGAAGCGGATTATTTTGGCGCATTGTTTTTGTACCATTAGTGCTTAGTGGATTCTTAGTTTAGTGAATGTAGTATATTCTTAGTTCGTGACTCGGATCTTACTAACGTTTTTTTCTTTACAATTTGTGTTTTTTTTTTATGTAACTGGGACCCTATGTATAGTTTCATCTCACCTCATGTATCACGTGTGGTATGACAAATAAATCTCTCCGACTCTCAGATGGCCCCTTGTCCCGAGCCTGGTTCTGCTGGAGGTTTTTCCCTATGGAGTTTTTCCTTTCCACTGTTGCATTTGTGCTAGCTCAGGATGAGGGACTGGGATGAAATGGAAGACTCAATGTGTCTGCTGGCTTCCTTCCTTAGATAGATAACTTTACTAATTGGCATTTACAATGTATGTGAATGTTTTATTTTATTTATTTTTGTATTTATAAAATTTGTTCATTCTTAAAAAAAATACAAAACAATCCCATAAACAATAACATACAAAATTTAAAAAAATGAAAGGTAGCAGAATGAAGAAAAAATCTTATTACGGTATATCTTCCCCTTTTTTCAAACAATCAGTTCAAACAATAATAATATTCCAGTAACAGTACAAAATGAATAACTCTTTCTAGTTTTTCTAACTAATACAATGCACATTACGCTACTTCATATATATTTTTGTTCAGTGCCCTGCGATAACACATTGTGACTTGACGCTATATAAATAAACTGAACTGAATATTTGCTAAAGTTAGTTTTAGAACTTAACCAGTGCATGAAAGAAAAAAAAACTGTGACCGAATAAAGTGCTAAAATTGCCCAGATGGGAGTGATTGATTTTCAGAATACTGTGCAGGCGAAAAACAAACTACCGTACATCAAAACACACACACACACAAAATCTAAATAAAAACTTATTTTCTTCCCAAGTGGCCAGGTACCAAATGATCCAAGGCCCAGTACTGGTCCCCTGCCCAGTAGTTGGGGAGCTCTGGTATAACCGCTTTTTATGGTTTAAAAATTTCTTTTAACTAGATTTAATAATTAAGAATGATTCATTCCACTCAGTGAAGATTAAAAGTGGATGAATGTTTTTAAATCAGATATCAGCGGGGCTCACCCTGGTGCTGTGCCGGTCGTTCTGGATGCCGTTGTCCAGGATTTTGGCTTCTAACTGGGCCTCGGTGAGAGACGGTCTAAGAAATGGTGGCTGTACTTCCACTGTCCGATTGCTCTTCCACCGGCCCACATATCTGTAACACAAATATTTAAACTGAAATGAAAAGCAAACAGGATCAGCAGGGGTTTGCTTAACTGACAAACCTAATCTAGCAACAGAATCCATTCGCAGGAAATGCCTGTACTCCTGTATTCTGTTAACGGAACAGACAGATGAGAACAATAAAAGAGGGAGGAAAAATGAAAGAGGGAGGGATGTGGAAAAAAAGGGCTCTAGCAGAGTGTTAAGAAGCAGGGGAGGAAACAGGAGAAAGGAGTGCTGACCTGGGGGCCTGAGGGCTGCAGAGCACACGTGAAATATTCGTAAAGCAGCCCTTGGTGAAAGGGTTAACACCTCCCCGGAACTTCCCAGTTACCTGCAAGAAGACAAGCAGGTCGAACAACCACACTTTTTATAAACAACTCAGACTACAAAAACACCAAGAACTGTAAGAAAATGCTTCTGAGCTTATTTAGTGATCCAAACAACCGGCTCTTGTCGATACCTGCTCATTTGTGGTTCTACCGCGGGCCACCAGAACTATGTGGAACCCAGTCAGGCCAGCGACTGGAACAAAAAACAAACCAGCCACACACATCACAGCCATACTGGAGGGCAGGGTCAAGGGAACCACAACAAACAATGACGAGAGCAAACATGAACAACACAGTCTGTGGCTTCAGAGCAGCAAGGATACGTAACAGCAGCATGTGGCGTGTTCAGCTGGTGACGGTGGTGCAGAACATAAACCAAACCAAAGCCGAACACGTTCACGATGTGGACGGTTAGAGACATTAAGAAGAGGAAGAAATGGCGATAATTCCTCCGACCAATACAATTGTTCACCCAAGGACAGTGGTGGTCAAAATCCTGAGGAGGCACAAAATTGCAGAACAAAATTTACGTGTAGATAAATAAAACACTGAGCAGAAAACCAAAAGTAAGTAACAAGGAGGATTAAAAAAAAAATACTTCCTCACAACTTTTATCTCCTAGGCTCATCGTTGGAAAGCTTAGTAGTAACAGATTTAAGCTGAAGCTTGCTTTAAAATTAGGATTTAATGTAAAGGCTTTCTTTAGTTTGTGTTTTGAGTAGGGCTTTAATAGAGTACCCGAGTAATCGACAGATCGAGTCCTAGAACTTCTATCGAGGTATTTTTGTCCACCTCGAGTACTCGTAGTGACGTTATCGCGTCGCACTGACGTCATTACATCACATGTCACATGATCCGCACCAATCGCGGGCTAGTTAGTAGACGCTACAAAATGGATTCCTCTGTGCGGACGGATGGTATGGAGCAGGCCCAGTCTTGTCTTGTCAGTCCAGTCTTTCACTATGGCAGTGTGCGCTCTCAGGACATGATTACCTGCAGTGTTCCGTCAGTGAGGACTGAACTTGGAAAAAGGACCTTCTCCTACTCTGCTCCTGCTTCCTGGAATATCTTACAAAAAGATCTGAAGCTCTCGGCCCTGACCTCTCTAAATGATTTTCAGAATCTGTTGGAATCCTGGCAAAAACCAATGCTGATTTGTTCCTGTTTTTGATTTTGTACATCTACCTTATAATGTTTGCTAGTTTTTGCTACTTTTTCTTTTTCTTTTGTCTATTGTTTAATGTACTTGTACCATTGCTGTTCATCATTCTTTAGTTTGTAGCAGGTCGCTTTCGTAAATGAGCCCTCGAGGCTCAATAAGATTTACCTGACTAAATAAAGGTTGAATGAATGAATGTCAAAAAGGTAAAAATGCGTTGTGTTTTTAATTTTTTTCAAAACCTAAATGGATGAAACAGTTTATAATTTTATAGAATGTTCTGCTCATTGAATCAACTTCTTGTTGGCTCGTTTCTGTCACTGGCCACCGTAGATTGTGACAGGAGGGGGCGGTGTTGCATTGCAGGTCAAATATAACAGGGATCCAATCGACCGAACCACAGAACCAGCTTTCTGACCTTGTTTCACAAACAAAAAGCAACAAATATTCATCTCTAAACCTATAAACACAATAATCTCTAAAAGTAAACCTAACTGCAGCACTAGAGGCGGTGTGGTCAACGCACCACTGTTTTTAAGTTTTGTTTTTGACGCACGTTCCTTTCACTATGGCAGATTAATAATACAGTAATAATAACTCGTAATTTTCCTGTGACTTATCTGCAGTATGATAAATTATAGGAGCATAATAAATGCTCCCAATGGTTGTTTTTTTTGTAAAGAAGTTTTTATGCATTTATATTTATTTATTTTGCATCTTAAGACCCTATGACGTCATCGACTACTCAAGTACTACCGGTACTCAAGTTTTTTTTATGTTAATGTCGAGTTTAAAAATTATGTACTCGTTCAAGCCCTAGTTTTGAGACATATCGTTATAAAATTAGGATTTGATTGCTTAAAATTCACATTTTACCATTAGCTACTTGTAACACAAGACAAAACCAAGACTTGATGGCCAGAAGTGGCCTTTGACGTCATCATACAAAAATAAAATAAAAAAAGACTGAAAACCACAATTTTAGATACAGCTAGTCAACAGTTGTGCACTGCCTTTTATTTAGCCTTTTTATAAAAAAATTTTTTTAAAGTTTGAACCTTCAAGATCAAATTTTCAAGGTCAAAGTCATGCTGAAAATCAAACGGAAGTTCACGCTTATAGAAAGACTAAAAATTGCATTTTTGCTGAGTTTATTTTTAAATTAACTATCACACGTGTTAGTTCACAGGCACTACATTTAGTGTGCTAAGAGAGTAATATTGTATTTTTGACCAAGTGCAACAGCTAAAACATATATATTTAAAAAAAATTGGCCTGAGAGGGACTTGTCCTGTCCTGCACGTCTGTTTGAAAGCATATTGGTGCAAACTACTCAACAATTTACAAACATGCTAATGTCATGTCAAGAAAAAAAAATCCATCTTTTCTTTGTTTTGCTGATGATGTGTATGATAGTCAAGAAACATAATGTATTATGCCTGTATTTGACCAAAGACTGCCCACTGGTGGCGTTTAATGTTTAAGCAGAAGTACCATCATAACCAAAACGGAGAAAAAAATCTTGACTAAAAGTGTGCATACATGTACAGTATGTGTGTACACTAAAAGTGTGCGTGCATGTACAGTATGTGTGTACCTCCACACAGTTGTTGCAGACTGAGCAGTGCGAGCAGCGCGGCGGGCGGTAGAAGCGGCAGGTCGAGCACCACTTCATCCGCACCTGGATGGCCCGGATCTCCACAGTCTTATACAGGGGAGCGCGAAAGTCATCCTCTTTATCCTCGTCCTCCTCAGCTGCAGAGAAGACACACAAAATAACAATGAACCAACAACACGATGGCTCAGCTGAATCATGTTAGTCCAGTAGCTCGTGGTTAAACTTCACATCTGTTCAGTTTTGTTGTGTACGACTGCATAACTGATTATGCAAAAATTTGCAGTTTACCTCTGGGGAAGATTCCAGGGTCCATGAATGTGGCCATGCAGAAGTTGGCGAGAGTGAAGAGGAAGATTACAGCGACGTAGAGAGGAATGACAGAGGAAATCGACTCCGACAACCACGGGGACCTGAAGAAAATGATGGAAACAAAATGACAGCTTTGCAAACATACTTAGGTCTGTACCCTTGTTGGCAAGACATGACAATTTAAGAAGAATCCACACTCCACATGAGCCTTTCTGTGAGGCACTAACTACACTGAGGCTGTTCAGCAGCTAAATACATAATACAGCGATGGTAAAAGAGCTCAGTGGTGTGAAAGTGCGGGCAAGTGTTGCTGAACAGATGGCAGCACTTCTCTTTAAACTCTATATGTGTTAAACAATGAAATTATTTCAACATGTTTGGATTCTTACTAATTGAATTTTTTTTTACCTGAAAAGAAACAAGTAAAGGTAATGGATGGATAAAGCTTTTGTATTATATAAAGAGAGACGAAGGAACACTCACGTGAAGCAGAAAAAGAGGGTCGTGGACCCAACAAGGAAGGTTGTGGCTGCGGACACCGGGACGTACCGGCTGGGTCGAAACGGATGGGGAGGAGCAGAAGCAGGACCCCCCACTCCTCCCCCAACCACCACACTACTGAATCCGGGCATCAAATACTGAGAGGGGAAGGAAAGACAGAGAGGGATGTAGGGATCTACTGCCTACCTACAGTAAAGGGCTACTTTACTGGTCAAAATGGTAATTTTGGTGTTTGTTTGAAAGAAGGGGCCATGATTTCAGAATGGAAAAGAAAACCAACACTATGCAAAATAGCAACTGACTGGAAACACAGGATTTTCTGAGTCCAGACTCCTAATGTCTCCTTGCACAGATTTAAAACAATATGTATTACAGTATGTGCACAGCGTCTTGTGAAATAATTAATTTGTGTACATAATCTTAACTTCTATTCAAGAGAAAAGTGATAGAAAAATATATGTCTTTTTTTTTTTTTGTATGGCTTAAATGTAACTATATTTGGTGCAACAACGCAACTATACAAACACTGCTGTGAATATGCAAAAACGACAAACACTTGTGCACAATAGTGAAGCAAACAAAGTTCATCTCCACTCCCAAAACTGTGTTTACAAAAAGCTCGTTCCTGATTATCGAAGTGAAAAATTAATAACACTAAAAGAAGACGTTAAAGAGGTAGTCCATCGGACGAGGAGAACATTGAGGAGAACAGGCGGAGGATTGAGCGTAGCAGCTGCTGATGACTTCTGCGACCGCCCCAAGAGGGGGCTTATTTAGGCACTGGGTGGGTGGAAGAAACTGAGGATGGAGGCAGGAAGGACAGGTACAGCATTTCAATCTGAACCTGCTGAGCTGGGAGGGAAATAAGTTGAGGGAAACTGTTTGATATGAAAAAGTCCAGCTGGAATTTAGGTTTTAAAAAGCCGCTCTGAAAAAAATACATGAATAAAATAAAATTTAAGTGTTGCTTTTTACTAGTAAAAAAAATAAAAATAAAAATAAATCCAACAAGAGACTCCTTAGACTTTTTTAGACTTCAGTCTCTTCGTCTGTACGGTGACAGAATCAACTCATTCCATAAAGTAGTCCTGCGTAGTTCACAAAGATGCCATCGCACTCAACTGGGGATGGGTGTAGTTGTGATGTCTTCCACCTCCAATTCATCTGCAGGCAGACCTCCACTCCCATGTTTAATCTCTTAAAGAAAGGCACATTTCAGGTACAGGTGTTACGTAGTCCCGACACATTTTAGTTATTTCCAATCTTGGCTCCAGGTTCTTATCTCCAACTCTTCTGTGGATGAACGGCTGGATATTTCTGTAACAAGAGGGACATGAGATGTACATGGTCACAAAATGATCAATGGGCCAAATCTTCAAAAAGCTCAAACTAATCCTAGCACATTTTTAACTGATAATTGTTGATAGGATTATACAGAACCTACCAAGTTGCTTTTTATTAGGGGTGCACCAATAAATCGGCCCCGGTTTTCTTAATTTTGGGAAATCAGCCAATGCTTGCACGAGAAACCGATTTTACAGATTTCTTTAGTTTTAACAACAATCATCTAAACTTAATTTATATTTCAGAGCACTACCTTGTGACCAGTTAAAACAAGTTTGTATTGTTTCTAGAATACATGTATTGTTCAAGGGTCTGTTTTTCAACTAAATAAGATTGAAATTTGAAGGTGCATTGTGACCTTACAACATCTAACAGTGTTACTTATAAAACTAAATCGGTATCGGCAGGTCAGACTTTGTAGAAATCGGTGATCGGCAAAAAAAACTGCAATCGGTGCACCCCTACTTTTTATGAAAGCAACTACGGTAATCAAACATTCAACTTGGCACCAACCAACAAAAAAACAAACGTGAAAATTTCCTAACTTACAAACTTTTCATTGTATAATTTTGTTCCATGAAATAGCACAAGAAAAATGCCAATTCTGACTAATGTATAGCTTCGCAGTGACGCATATCATTAGCAATGTTGCAGTCTGTCCCCCAGCAGTGGCTTTTTATGATTTTACATGTTCCCTGTGTTATATGCAAGATTGGGTTATCTGGTTTCTTCGCAGTCAAAAGATCCATGCATTCTGGGTTCATTGGTAGCAATAAAGACGTGAGAGTGTGAATGGCTGTCTGTCTTGCATCTGTGTGTCCTTGTGATGGACTATAGTTGCTACCCATCCAGGGTGGCTCCCCATGGCTCTGAACAGGTACAAGCGGGTAAAGACAAAATGGATGGATGAAAAATACATGTGAATCTGAGTTTCTAATGCACAGAGCTGGGATTCAACACCAATAAAGAACCCAAAGCTGTAAAGTTGGGAGGGTACATTTTTTTGGAAAGGAGGTTCTTTCAGTTTGGTTTCACAATACTGTAGTTTGACTGACATTTTAATTTTCATCATAGCTCATAAAGTTGTCCAACCTCCTGCAGTTGGTAAAAGCACAGTTAACGGCCTCAGGCTGTCAAATAAAAACACCTCACACTACAGAGGAAATTCAAAATACAGTACCATGAACACAACGATCTGTCACACACATTTTTATTTCCAGAAGAAAACTAGTCCTTGAAGAGACTGGAAACAGATCCAGAGTACCAGTGTAATCTGATAGTGTGGTGGACACACCCCTATGTTCAGTGTTCATGTTGTTAATCATCTCATCTGCCCCACAACAAATCCCCCCGCAGACTATAATGGATGTTAATCCCAAAATCTCCGAGTCCAGCTTTGTTCGTCACGTCTCTGCAACACCCCGCACCTCGAAAGCTACACTGTTAGGAGACCAAACTTCACCTAGACTCGTAATCTGTGTCTCTGTAAACTAAAGGGTCTATGAGTTCATGTTTGATCCATCCTGGGGACAGATCAAGCCCCGGACGGTGAGGCCACCAGCAGTCAGGATTCAGTCAAAGACAACAAACGTTGACATAATCTGACACATAGCAGCGCCTTGTTCTCACACAGACACAGAGAGCAGCTTTAAATTCACATTTTATTATTTTAAAATAATAAGAGCGGCATACACTTATTTAGGCCTTTACCCAACCTCGAAAGTTTTTTTTTTTTAACAGATCAGTCTTTTATCACAGCTAGCATAGTAGCATACTACTGTATCTCTACATCGGCGGCTTTCATTGACGGTTCACAAAGACGACAGTTGCGACTTTTGGTTAAACAGATACGATAAGGAGAAACTCTCTCACCTTATACCGAACATGCGACTCGTCCTGCCTGGAGGTTGTTGGGTCGTTTTAGTCCGCCTTTAGTTAGCTACTAGCGAACTACTTAGCTAACCCGCTAGGCCGACGTCGGAATCCCGGAACTTGTCCCGTCGTTCATCAGGATGGAGGCGACAGCCAATCAGAGCGCGAGGAGGAGTGGTCTCACGTGACGTCACAATTGTGTTTTTTCCATTACAGTACTGAACCAAGTACAGTACAGTAGGCCTACATGTACTGTATTTAGAAATTAACTACCGGTAAATACTAGAGAAATTGCATTACCTGTGAAAATGCAGTGTGCTCATTGCCAATTTTGCTGAAAATTGCTTGAAAAGCTAGAACTTACTTTAAATGCTGTTCATTGTTCTTTAGTTTTAGCAGGTCGCTTTCGTAAATGAGCCCATGAGGTTCAAAAGATTTACCTGACTAAATAAAGGTTGAATGAATGAATGAAAATGCATCAACTAAAAATTCTAAAGATGAATCTGCAAGAAGCACACAAAAAAAAACAAAAAAATGCAGAAAAGGTTGAAAATAGGTTAAACAGTTTTAATAGTTGTTTAGTAACAAGTATAATGTAAAAATAATGACAGATATGGAAAGTTCTAAATATTCTGGAAAAATGTGCTGAAGCACTTGGCCATAGGACATTTTCTTCCTATTTTCTAGTGAAAAACAAGTAAAAAAATGCCAGGCGGAAATGTGAGACTTAGGTGTAAAAGGGTTACGCGGCGCTGTACAGAAATGCAGTAATTAGCAAAAAAAAAGAAAAAAAGCTAAAACTGTGAATAAAGGCACAAGTAGAAAAAGGCTTGTAAAATACAACTATGGGCCAGAACTACAGTAGCTAGAAATGCTATGAAGAAAAAAGAAAAGGCAAGCTTGAACCCGTAGCGAAATGCTAATAAAAAAAAAGCAAGAAAAACTAGAGGCAAAAATTCTCACCTGGCAACAGTTCCCTTCCCACCTGCCTGAAGACCGCAAACATCATCCCAGTCCCAAAGAGTTCTACAATAACTGGTCTGAATGTCTATCGGCCAGTTGCCCTCACCCCAGTCGTCGCTAAATGCTTTGAAAAGCTGGTCATGACCACCCACATCAAAACAACCATCAACATCAACGAGGACCCTCACCAGTATGCATACCACAAGAATCGATCTACAGAAGACGCTATCTCCGGTCCACACTGCTTTCACCCACCTGGAGCAAAAGGACTCCTACGTCCATATGCTCTTTGTGGACTTCACATCTGCCTTCAATACATGATTCCCCCCCAAACCCTGATGGACAAACTACTCACACTAGGACTAAGCCCCTCCATTTGCAACTGGGTCCTAGTCCGTGAGGATCCACAACTTCTCCTCCTCCACCATAACACTCAGCTCTGGCTCCCCTCAGGGCTGTGTACTGAGCCCTCTCCTGTTCTGCTCAGGTATGATTGTGCACCTATCCATCCAGGCTGTCACATTCTAAAGTTTGCAGATGATACAGTGGTGGTGGGATGCATCACAAACAACGATGAGCCCAGCTACAGGCAGGAGGTGGAACACCTGGAGAGCTGGTGCAAGGACAATAACTTTCACATCAAAAGAAGATGAAGGAGATGGTCGTGGACTTCAGACGGAAATGCTAGCAAGAAGTAGCAAAACGCTTGCAAAAAAGTATGAAAAGCCTTTGAAGTGCTAGCAAAAAACAAGTAATGTCCGCTACAAGCTAGAAGTAGCAAAACACTAAAAATAGCAAGAAAAAGCTACCTAAGAGCGAGAAGTAACAAAGGTCTAGGAAGCTATAAAGAAAAAGCTAGTTTAGAACAAGAAATATAGTTAAACTGTGGTAAATCTAGTTTAACACAGTAAATTTACTAATAAAAAATCAATAGAGTATTGATGACCCATGAGGTGTTCAACTGTAAAGTTTGAGATCTCTACATGAAAAGGTTACCAATTTAGAGCCGTTTAAAAGGAAGAAATGACCTTGACCTTTGACCCCATGACCTTAAAAATCAATAAGGATCTTTGTTGACCCACGTGGTGTCCAGCTGTGTAGTTTGACATTCCTTTGTTAAATAGTTATCAAATTATAGTGATACAAAGAAAGGGATGACCTTTGACCTCATGACCCTAAAATCGATCAGGGTCATTGCTGACCTAAGGTGTCGCTGTAAAGTTAGACATTCCTATATTATAGAGTTGTAGAGTTAGAATTTGGGCAAAAAAAATTGTCAACGGACTGCTGGACAGACAGCACATTATCTTTGGCAGCCATATTGAATTTTTATTTAGCCCTCAACACGTGTTGACGATCACTCTCGACTACTACCATACCTAATTTTAGCCAAAATTATCTAAAAATGAATAATTTGAAGTTGAAAGAACCACAAGAGATCACAAAAAGCTGACAATTGTGGAAAAGTTGATTTTTAAAAAAAAGTTCTAACTAGCTGAAGGCTAAAGGGCAGCACGGTGGCACAACTGGTAGAGCTGCTGCCTCTCAGCGAGAAGGTTGCCGGTTCAAATCCCGGTCCGGGGCCTTTCTGGGTGGAGTTTGCATGTTCTCCCCGTGCATGCGTGGGTTTCCTCCGGGTACTCCGGTTTCCTCCCACAGACCAAAAACATGCTTGTTAGGCTGATTGGTGACTCTAAATTGACCCTAGGTGTGAGTGTGAGAGTGGATGGTTGTTTGGTGTGAGTGAGACAGGTCCCTCTTGTAAATGAGTCCCCATGACTCAACGAGGCTAGCCTGTATAAATAAAGGTTGAAAGAATGAATGAATAAAGGAGCCAAAACCAGCTAAAATGAGCACAGGAGCTGAAAAACTGAACTTAAAAGATGAATGGAGTTTCTAGTGGAAGTATGCTGAAGTAGAGTTCAAAAGCAGTAAGAATGAATAATTTCACAATCTCAATTCAGTTCAATGAAACATTTAGTTGAAAATGCTGCATATTTCAAAAAGTTTAAGCTATCAATACCACAAGTCATAGCAGGAGTGTCCTGAACTAGCTAAATGTTTTGTACCTATATTGTTGAAATAGTTTACAAACTGCAGGAGATGCCAAAATATGTACAAAAGACACCTGAACATAATCACAGCGCTTTGTGTTGATTTTATTTAACACCAAAACCACAAATTGTTCTAGTTTTGTAATGAATCAAATTATTAACAATGCACATTGAAACCCAAAGAAGTGTTGTTTGTTTATATGCTAGCACATTTTGGAGGATTCAAAAAAAAAAAATTTGTCAGAATTTAAACAATTATTTGCGGTCACCTCTGAAAAAGCTGTTTATTAATTGTGAAGCTTTCAAAATACAAAAAAACTACACGAAAACTAGGATTCAGAACCATTTGGAATGGTTTAATTTAGTTCCCTCAACAAAACTGCGAAATAAAGAAAATAGTCTGCAAAAAATAATTTAAAAAGGTAAAACTACGTTGAATATTTTGTTGACTTGGTAAGAATCACTGTATGTTGATCAGGTTTTCTGTCACTTTATTCTGCTTGTGCGTCAAATTTTTTTTATCCATGTTGTGAAAAAATGAAGAAAACAAAAAAAAAGGCTCAAGAATACAGATATTGACAAAACAAACGTTAAATGAGCACCTTCTGTGGTGCTGCCAAACATCTGCTGCCATGCCGGTACAGTGGCTTTTATATTATGGGTAACGGATTATCATATTTTGTTTAAAACAAAGGTAAAGAACGCTCCAGGATGTATACAGCACAGGTGAAAAGATTTGTCTCCAACTTTAAAGACACATTCTAAAGAGCTGCTCAATTGTTTATCATTCAAATTTAAATCAAAATCACTTCGTCTCAGGTTACCGTATTTTTCAGACTATAAGGCACTCTTAAAATCCTTGAATTTTCTCAAAAATCGACAGTGAGCCTTATTATCTGGTGTACCTTATGTATTAACTCTGGTTGGACTTACTGACCTCGAACCAATTTTATGTGCTTATTGTGAATGAGTTGAATATAGTTTGACTTATCGGTTTTGTTTTGCTTAATGCACATTATAATCCAGTGCACCTTATAGTCTGAAAAATACAGTAAGTTATAATTAGGGCCAGAAATAATCAAGTTTTATTTTTATATAGGCAAATAACCTAAATTGACAAAATATTACAGTTGACTTTCAACCCTAACAAAGTTTTATCCATCCACCCATTTTCTTTTATCCAGTTTCCTTTCCAGACCAGCTGATCACCAACAGTCAACAAAAGGTATTGTTCAAGAAAAATACGTTTGTTTTTCTAAAATAGATTAGAAAAATAAACACCATGAAGAAATAGTCCTGCATTTGTAAAAAATAAAAAAGGGTAAAAACACCTGTACATGGAGCTCTACAAAACAGTAACATGTGTAGAAACACCAGTTAAACAGCTTCTTCTTTTTTTTTTTTTACTCAAGAACCTGACTCGCCCCGATTCTTCTTCCCCAGGATGTTGCATTATTTCATGTCCATAAAGCGGATGTCCATGATGAGCAGTGTGTGTCTGGGCAGGGGTCTGGGTGCGGGGGACAACACCTTCATCACTTGTGTCTGAACGTCCACATGAGTCACTACGATAAAACCACACACAGAACTCTCCACAATACTCTTCCTAGCATCTTCGTCTCCATCGTCCACGCTGCTCACACTCAGGACGTGATACGTCAGATCTCTCCCCGGTGTCACAGGCACGAGCTTCAGCTGCGTGTCCTCCTGAGACATTCCCAGAGGCAAGCACGAGTCTGGGATGGACGGAGCACCGATCTTGTAGATGCGGACATCTGAGAAGCGGACTTCGAAAGAGAAAGGGAAGAAGGACAGTCCACGGAAGCCGTAAAAATACTCTCGGATCTTTTCGTCCCGGGTTTCCCGCCGGCACTCCTTAGAGCGCTCCACCACTCCGCCGGATTTGGGCAGGAGAACAATGCGCACAAAGTGAGGCAGGTCTCGTTTGAGTTCATTGTACAGCCTCTCGTTGTCCAACACTAGCACCACGTCCACCTGAAAGGTAGAGGCACAGTGGACCAGAGCCTGATATCCAGAACCCTTCACCCAGCCACAAGTGTTGATGATGCAACCTCCCACGCTGGCCTTACGGTTCACCTCGCAGCGCTGAGAAAACACCTCAGCCAAACACGACGTCAGCTACACAACACGAGAGACCAAAGTCAGAACATCAACAAATTTCTGCTTTGCAGTTACAAATCATCTTTCATCTCACCTTGTTGTAAAGTTTGATGTTGGTCCCTGGAGTAGTAGAGCCAAAGTGGTACACCAGAGGAGCCTGAATGGAGAAACCCTCCTCCACGTCTGCCGGGCGCTCAATGCACAGCGCCGACACCGTTCCTGGGACAGACACCTGAAGAACCCAGATATCCATTATGACTTCACCGTGTATTTCTAACAACAGCACAATGAAAGTTTTACCTGAGACAGAGTTATAGAGCCAACTAGATCTGATCTGTGTAGATCTGTTGGCTCACACGAACAAAGGAATTTTGTCAACTGTGACCTTAATCTTGACAATCACTTTAAAACAATATAGTTAGCAACCTTTAAATTAATCATACTTGTGTTACATTTAAATCAGTCAACAGTATGGACCAGGGGTCTGCAACGTTTACAATCAAAAGAGCCATTTTACACCTTTGTTCACTAAGTTAAAAGTGTTCAGAGCTGCAACCTGCTACAGCTGTGGTTATCAACTGGTGGCCCATGGGCCACTTTAGGTTTGTTGGAAGGGACTTTTGTGGCCACTAGGGGTGACATTATAAAATAAAATAACTAATAATTCCTATTTTTACAACTTAAAACAAATGGGGAAAAAAAACAGATTCTTTTAAAGAGAGAGTTTGTTAATTAATAAAAACTATGAACTATACCTAGGTTTTTATTTATTTATTGTGGACAAATGAATTAAGTATGGAAATAAAGAATAAAGTTAAAGTTTTACTCCTTGTACTTGTTCCAATAGCCACATATTTTTTTCATTCATTCATTCAAACTTTATTTAAACATTTAAGTCACATTGAGCCTCGAAGACTCATTTACAAGTGAGATCTGTTGGGCAGACAATAAAAGTGGTGAAAAATGACACAATAAGATTTGGAGACAAAAAAAAATCCTAACACATTTTTGACCTCCGTTTGAAGGTCAAAAATTTGGTTTAAAAAAAAAGACATAAAAACTGCTGAAACTAGTTGTTTTTTTGTATAACAACCAATTCAGTTTTGGTCAAAGCTTGAAAGAGCTGCTGCAGAGAGACCAAAGAGACGCATGTGGCTCCAGAGCCACAGGTTGTAGACCCCTGGTATGGACACTTCAGATATACAGTATATTTTTATAGAATTATTAACTTTCATCATTTTTGTTGGACGTTTTCTCACATTTGCATGGATGTTTCTTTGACACACAAACTCAAACACTATTGAAGACTACCGGTAAGTCCTTTTTGTCTAAACATCACCAAATTATATGTTTGAAGGCCAACGCTTCCATTCTGTGTCTAGAATAATTATTACTTTTAAAAAATCCTTTACAAGCAGTGGGTCTGCATCATCATTCTTATCCAGCTGTCCACAGGACCCTATATGTAATTTATTTGTACTGTTGTTACAACAGAATGCAAAAATCCATGTTTTCAAATACAAAACTGACAGGCTAAGAAAACTACCTGAGCAGACTCGACTAAAAACGTCGGCCTTCCATAAAACATGCCATCCACCTTATTCCTGGGAGCTCTACTATAAATGATTATGGGAACAACTTCCTGTCAGACACTAGAAGTAGCAGTAAGCAATGGCTAACCATGGTAGCAGAGCACAGACCACGGTTTATTTGAAAGTACTGCAATTTATATTCAGTTTAGCAGATAAAACACTGTTTGTTTTGTTTACATTTATTTGAAAACAGTAAAGTTTGCTAAAATAACCTTGTGGAGTTCAGGTGCCTGTTGTGTTCGCGGCTGCATGAACAACCAGATCAAACTAAATCAGTGGCTACAACAATAGTGTTTTAAACACAGACACAAAACAAATAAAAAAAGAGTGTTCCTGTGAAAAGCGGTATGGTTTCCATCGCCTACTTACAGATGAGGAATTAAGAATGTGGCTGAAAAATCTGAACTTGAAGAGACTACCCAAAATGCTGTTTGTGTGCTCATTTCACTTCGTTGACAAATGGCTGATGGAGAAAAACCTGCATCCTGCTTTGTGGCTGGACAAAAAAAAACCACGCTGGAGGAAGAGACGCTGGACCCTCAGAACCGTCCTCCATCCCTCATTCTCAGCAGGCAACGGTATGACTATAATGTTTTCTTTGAGCTCCGACACGTGGTGTTCCCACATTTAAATTAAATCCACAACGCTTGGAGAAACTACATTAGCTTGTACTGTTTGCACATAAACAAACGCCGGTTTCGGTCTGCATCGGAAATCATGCCCATAATTCACACAAGGCATCATGGGGTCTAGGAATAAGGTAGATGCTATAAGTGCACTTGTATTAAATCTAAAAAGGACTCAGGCAGCACATAACACAAAATTGTAGCATCCTAATTTCTGCTGTTTCAGACAACCAACAACCAGACAACCAGGAAGGACAGATGGTGGTGGATTTTGCCAAGAGAATGGAAATGGCTATAGTCAATACCTATTTCCAAAAGAGGGAGGAACATAGAGTGACATATAAGAGTGGAGGAAGGAGTACACAGGTCGACTACATTCTGTGTAGAAGAGGAAACCTGAGGGAGATTGGAGACTGTAAGGTTGTAGCAGGGGAGAGCGTGGCCAGACAGCATCGGATGGTTGTGTGTAGAATGACTGTTGTTGCGAAGAAGAGAAAACGAGTAAAACCAGAGAAGAAGACCAAATGGTGGAAGCTAAAGAAGGAAGAATGTTGTGAGAAATTCAGAGACGAGCTGTTAAAGGCTCTGGGTGGTAAGAAAGAGCTTCCAAGTGACTGGGCTACTACAGCAACAGTAATTAGAGAGACAGGTAGGAAGGTACTTGGTGTGTCATCTGGACAGAGAATAGATGATAAGGAAACCTGGTGGTGGAATAGTGAAGTGCAGGACGCCATCCAAAGAAAGAGATTAGCCAAGAAGAAATATGACAGTGAGAGGACTGAAGAGAGGAGACAGGAATATAAGGAGATGGGACATAGAGCAAAGAGGGAAGTAGCTAAGGCAAAGCAGAGGGCGTACAATGAGTTATATGGGAGACTGGACACTAAAGAGGGCGAGAAGGACTTGTACCGATTGGCAAGACAGAGGGATCAGGCTGGAAAGGATGTGCAGCAGGTTAGGCTTATTAAAGATGGGAATGGGAATGTTCTAACAAGTGAGGAGAGTGTGATGGGAAGATGGAAGGATTACTTTGAGGAGCTAATGAATGAAGAGAATGAAAGAGAAAGAAGAGTGGAGGTACTAGAAACTGTGGACCAGGAAGTGGGAAAGATTAGTGAGGGTGAAGTCCGGAAAGCTCTGAAAAGAATGAAGAAGGGGAAGGCAGTAGGACCTGATGACATACCAGTGGAGGTTTGGAAATGTCTTGGAGAGATGGCAGTGAGGTTTTTGACTCAAATATTTAATGGAATATTTGAGGGTGAGAAAATGCCTGAAGAATGGAGAAGAAGTGTGCTGGTTCCCATTTTTAAGAACAAGGGTGATGTACAGAGTTGTAGCAACTACAGGGGAATTAAGTTGATGAGCCACACAATGAAGATCTGGGAGAGAGTTGTGGAAGCAAGACTTAGACAAGATGTGACTATCTGTGAGCAGCAGTATGGTTTCATGCCAAGAAAGAGCACCACAGATGCCATCTTTGCTTTGAGGATGTTGATAGAGAAGTACAGAGAGGGTCAGAAAGAACTCCATTGTGTGTTTGTGGATTTAGAAAAAGCTTATGACAGGGTACCAAGAGAAGAGGTGTGGTATTGCATGAGGAAATCTGGAGTGGCAGAAAAGTATGTTAGACTGGTACAGGACATGTATGAGGACAGCAGGACAGTGGTGAGATGTGCTGTGGGAGTGACAGATAGCTTCAAAGTGGCGGTGGGATTGCATCAAGGATCGGCTCTGAGCCCCTTCCTGTTTGCTCTGGTGATGGACCGACTAACAGATGAGGTCAGGCAGGAATCCCCATGGACTATGATGTTTGCAGATGACATTGTGATCTGTGGTGAGAACAGGGAACAAGTGGAAGAGAACTTGGAGAGGTGGAGGTATGCTCTTGAAAGAAGAGGAATGAAAGTCAGCCGTAGTAAGACAGAGTACATGTGTGTGAATGAGAGGGAGGCCAGTGGAACAGTGAGGCTACAAGGAGCAGAGGTCACAAAGGTGCAGGACTTCAAGTACTTGGGGTCCACTGTCCAGGGAAATGGGGAATGTGGTAAAGAGGTGAAAAAGAGAGTCCAGGCAGGATGGAGTGGATGGAGAAAAGTTTCAGGAGTGATTTGTGACAAAAAGGTGTCAGCAAAGGTCAAAGGAAAAGTTTACAAGACAGTGGTGAGACCAGCTATGTTGTATGGTCTGGAGACAGTGGCATTGACAAAGAGACAGGAGAAAGAACTGGAAGTGGCAGAAATGAAGATGTTGAGGTTCTCCTTAGGAGTGACAAGGATGGATAAGATCAGGAATGAGATCATCAGAGGTACAGCACATGTTAACAACTGGGAGATAAAGTTAGGGAGGCCAGACTGAGATGGTTTGGACATGTCCAGAGGAGGGACAGTGGGTATATTGGTAGAAGGATGTTAGAAATGCAGCTGCCAGGAAAAAGACAAAGAGGGAGACCAAAGAGGAGATATATGGATGCAGTTAGAGAGGACATGGAGGTAGTTGGAGTGAGGACAGAGGATGCAGAGGACAGAGTGAGGTGGAGGAGGATGACTCGCTGTGGCGACCCCTGAAAAGGGAAAAGCCGAAAGAAGAAGACAACCAAGTCATTTTTACCCCACTCTGTCCAACATCTAGTTCCACAAGTGTTGGCCTCCTTCCAACCCTCACAGCATAGCTGAGAAGCAGTCGACACACAGTGGACTTCCCAACATCCATAGGTCCCACCACCATTACCTGAAGGCAAAATACACATTCGGTGTTAATATAAAAGGTATGTTTAGATCTGCAGTGTGTTCTTATTACATTTACCCTTGGTCCCCTTTCATTGTCTCGCTCTGCTTGTTTCCTCATCTGTTCCAGGGCAGCGTGTACGTTCAGGTAGAGAAGCATAGGAGTATCCTTGGACACGTATGCCACCTGTAGTAATGAAAAAAAGATGTATGGCTTGCTTAAATTCACAAAAAGAGAGTTTTCATTATTTTTGGGAATGGCCAACTTTTACAAAGTACTCACTTCAGGTTTTCCATAAAGATTCACAGTGCAACCTTGCCAGGTGAAAACTGCGATCTTGGATCCTGGTCCGAATGTGTACTTCTTGTTGCGGTTCAGCTCGGATCCAAACACTTCAGCCAGTCCTGTGACAAGTTCCAGCTCGACTTGATCCGATACATCTCCTGCCTCCACCTCGAACCGAAGCTCAGTCTCCTTCTCCAGGTCGAACCTGGTATGCGGTTTCCCCGATGCTTCAGCATCTTCACTCGTCTTTTCCAAACCCTCTGTTGCCATGACTGACGTGAAAATCTTAGTTACAAACACACTTTGCTACCTTGACATACAGTACTGCGATAAAGCTTACATCCCACGCAAATATTCATTCATTCATTCAACCTTTATTTAGTCAGGTAAATCTTATTGAACCTCATGGGCTCATTTACGAAAGCGACCTGCTAAAACTAAAGAAAATATAAATAAATTTGGGGTAATTAACTCGCTGATAATACATATAACTCTAAACCATTTAACCAGGACACCCTTCATATTAATGAAATTACTTGTAGTAATCAGGGTTCAAGTAAAATTTAGGAGAAACATCCCACTGTAGAGACAAACACCGCACTAAAGTTTACGTTTTTTAGACAAACTAGCTAGCAGCAGTTAACTTTTGATTAACGACTTAAGAAAAACGGAATGACTAGAAACAAATGTCTTAATGTTATTTAATTTAGCCGAAGAAATGTTATTAGGTTCGTTAATTTTGTTTATTGTAGAATACTCACGCGTTAAATATCAGACTTTAGTGAAAAACAGCGCCACACGGACTGTCGCGGGATGATGAGGTCACATCTTACCGATGACGCGTTAGTGTCTTCTTCGGTTTCCTTTGGCGGTTGGCATTTAAACTTTTGAAGCATTATCGCCACCTGTTGGTTTGGATCGTAAACTGGAATGACGCTAAAGGGAAAACAAACAAACCAAAAACAAAAAACTATCCATATGGATAGATAAATAAATAGAACTCATACTTTCAAACAACTGAGTCCGTTTCAAGTATCTCAAGATGTTGGTACTTTCCGATCTCGAATTTCCTTAACACATAGGGTTGAGTGAAATTATCATTTGCCTCCTTTCCTGATCGTATCTTGCACATGCTCTACGGTCTCTCCCACAGTAATCACATTTTCCAGTGTTAAGCTTACTTTTCAGGAATATCCTAAAAATGTCCTGTTGAAGCCTGTGTCCAAATCTGAGTCGTGATGACCGTTCCCTTAGTTTCTATTTAGCTTTTCTAATTTCTCCTGATTTTCATTGAATTCTGTAAAACCATCAACTTTTTCCTTCATCTTCCCATTGTTTTTGCCATTTTTCCTTCATTCCCCATCTATTTCCACTGATGTATTTAGTAGCCTCCTTTGCAACTTTATACCAATTTATTTATAGAAAACAGCAACAAGGTCAACCAAAGTGCAGCGCTGTAGAAACAAACAAGCACAGCAGACAGGAAAACATAAAATAAAAGATACAAATAGCAACAGAAACTAACTAAAATGGCCAACAAGGATCAAAACAAATCACACTGCGTTAAAGGCAAGAGAATAGAAGAATTACTTAAATACTGTGAGTGTGGGAGCCTGCCTGACACTCAGTGGCAACTCATTCCACAGTCTTGCACCTGCAACTGAGAAAGCCCTGTCATCTGAGCTTATGACAAGTTTCTGGGCCTGAAAGAAGCATCTGGTCTGCTGACCTCAGAGAGCACGGTGGGACATATTGCTGGAGAAGATCAGTGAGATAAGATGGGGCGGAACTTTTCAGAGATTTAAAAATATACATGAGTATTTTAAACTGGATCCGAAGGTGAATGGGTAGCCAGTGCAGGGAGGCCAAAACTGGTGTGATGTGCTCTCTATGGCCTGTACCAGTTAAAAATCGGGCTACAGCATTTTGGACCAGCTGTAGCCGTGCAATGGAGGACTGACTGATTCCAAACAGAAGTGAAGTAATCGAGCCTCGATGTTATGTGGATTACTGTCTCAAGGTTCTTTTTGGATAGTATGGGCTTCAGCTTACAGTCGCCTCAGCTGGAAAAAAAACAGGATTTAACAATCATGTTTACGTGACTGTTTCAGGGAAGGGTCCATTATCACTCCCAGATTAGAATAGTGACCCTTTGTTTCTCCAACTGAGCTAGAGAGAGGTCAGTGTTGTGGTTCGTGAATGAGCCATTGGGATGGAACAACATGACTTCAGACTTCTTCTTGAAGAAGTTTGAAGCCATCCAGTCATGGATGTCTGCCAGGCAGTCAAGAGGTTGAATAGATCGTGAGCTTCTGTGCCTCAGGGGGAAGTAAATTTGACAATCATCGGCGTAGAAAGGAAAGGCTATGTTGTGTTTGCGGAAAATAGCTCCTAGTGGCAGCAGGTATAACGAAAAGAGAAGGGGACCGAGGATGGACCCCTGCGGTACCCCCCACTGAAGCACTGTAGATGCTGAACTGAAATTGTTGATATTGACACAAAAGGTTCTGTCCGAGAGGTAAGACTCAAACCATTTGAGGGCAGACCTTGTGATGCCCACCCACTGCTCCAGCCTAGAAATGAGGATGTTGTGGTCGATGGTGTCAAAAGCAGATGTAAGGTCCAATAGGACAAACAGCACAGAATCACCTGCGACTGTGGAAACATCATTAAAAACCTTCAGTAGAGCGGTTTCAGTGCTATGGAGAGATATGAAGCCGGATTGGAACAACTCTAGGATGGCGTGGTCGTCCAAGAAACATTTCAACTGAGACTCAACAATTATTTCCGCTTTAGTGAGCCAAGGCATGTTAGCTTACTGCCCCGCTTCTGGATTCCACTTCTTTAGGACATTACCGGTACTTTGTTTTCAGCAGATGTGATAGTTTTTCGCAAAAGTTTAAATACAACTTGCCCTGATGCATGCTCAATAATCCAGGTAGAAAAATCTAAAAAAGCTTAAATCTGGTCCTCTGGACAGCTTTAAATACAACTTGCTTTGAAGCATCATCCAAACATAAATGGTTTAAGAAAAAACTACTTATTACAGTCTCTTTATCACCCTGAGCATTTTTGTTTTGAATCTTTCAATAAAACTCCACTAAAACAATGGAGATGGGACAACCGTCCAGATGACCTCACTGAACATTGTTGGATTTTTACCTGGATTATTGAGCATGAACTTTGGTCCATTAAAACACGTTTGAGGAGAAACGCAC
Organism: Garcialebias charrua; assembly: GCA_038048925.1. NCBI lineage: Eukaryota > Metazoa > Chordata > Actinopteri > Cyprinodontiformes > Rivulidae > Garcialebias > Garcialebias charrua. The sequence goes on along the minus strand of JBBPBX010000774.1, from coordinate 20,398 downwards.
AATTGGAAATACAACAGAAGCATACCTGAACCAATGGCAACCATCTCCAAATCTAATTTTTTTTACAATTTTCAAGAGCTAGTTTAAGACAAAATAAACAAAACAAACGAATGGTCAAAATTATTTTAAAACATTCTACTCTGAAAATGCTAGCGCCCTGCTGTTACTTTTCTGAGAAAGAAACAGAAACAAAGAACATTTCACAAATGTAAAACAATTTACTATGAAAGCAACAGACTCCATCTGTGGTTAGTTTCTTAAAAAATAAATAAAAAAAAGGGTATTTTGTGACAAAAAACCAAAAGCTGATGTGTTTTCAATCATTTAGTATGAACAATATGAAAAAAGTTATTCAAAGTTTGATATAAAGTATGTAAAACTTGTATTTAGTTAGCATCTCTTACACAAAAGCCCTTGTTTTAACACAACTAAATAAATACTATGAGTAATGAACTGAAGTAGTTTCCAGTTTAATATCACCAGATTGTGGGTGAGAAATTAATGACTGCATTATCATAAACTATTTGTTTCCCACTGTGCAACAAAAGCTCATAAGTGATCACTTGTTTAGTCATAACAACAGCAACACAAGAAAACCAAGAAACACTTTATTTACCAACAGATAAAACTTCACAAACTGCAGGAATGTGAATTTACTGATGCTCCACCAGGTGTCACCGTGTATCCAGAAGGTTTTTGGAGCGGATCTCTTCAGAAGAGGGACTGAGAACATCTCCTTCATCCCTCCTCATCATTTTGCGTCCACACAAATCTTCCAGATCCTCAGCTGCACACGTAAAAAAAACAAATACAACGTAAAAAACCAAACCAATTCTGCTTCAGTCGACTCAGCTTTTACTCAAATTCAGTGGTGGAGAAAGTACTCAAACACTGTACTTGAGTAAAAGTACAAATAAACAGAGAAAAATGTACTCTAGTAAAAGTAGAAGTACCACATTAATGTTTTTACTTAAGTAAAAGTAAATAAGTACTTCCTTTTAAAAATACTTAAAGTATTAAAGTAAAAGTACTTGCTGAATGTATTACCTAAAGCAATGGTCTACAATATCAAGTGTGCCTACCATATGTATATTTTCTGTAATACATTAAAAGTGTTGTTCCAGTTTAATGAACAATGCTGCAGATAATACATGTTTTTATTGTGTGACACAGTTCACACTTGGACTTGTGATTCTGTGCGTCAGAATCTCAGGGATGACATGCAGAGTTAAATGTCATTACGGTAATTAAAATAAGAGGAATGATTTTACCTTTGAAATATTTGTATTTAACACAAAGTAAAAACCAATGTGTCATTTTAACTGCAGTAAACATGTTTAAAGGTTCAGTATGCAGTTTCTGTAGAACTGCAGCACTTAGAAATATTTTCAACAGGCAAAGCATTCTGATCCCTCCCCCTCAGAGCCATATGTGGCTCTGCCCCCTTGTGGTCTGTTGAATTTCAAATTCAAGCTCTGTTTTTATTGGCTGATTCAAATTCAAGCTCTGTTTTTATTGGCTGGTTACAAACTCTGTTTTTATTGGCTGGAAAATGGCGGGTCACCTTTTCTTTTTAGAAATGCTTATTTACCACCTGGAGAAGCAAGGGGACAATATTTTTTTTAAATTTTTTTCAGAGATTACCTGGCTAACATCAGTCTGTCAGGAGGTAGTGACAGAGTGAAGAAATATGTTCATAAAAAAAGCTACATACTGAAGCTTTAAGTAAAAGTTGTCTGATGAAAAAAAGAGCATTAGACACAACAAAGGAACATCTGATCATTTCAACTCCAATTTGTCATGAACTCTAGTTAAAATACTGTCTAGTCAACCTGGTAATAGGTCAATAGTGAACAATATTTTAACTTCCTGACACCATTTTCTAAACTTGGACCTGAGTGTTGAGTCATTTGGAAACATCTCTTGTCTCTTAACATCATGAACTGACACATTTTAATTTTGCAGCGAGAATTTCTTGTTCAAGTTCAGAAGAAGTTGTTTTTCAAAGTTTTTTTAGTCCAGTCTGGCTCTTTTGGGAGAGAATCTGTCCTGCTGTACTGAACAGTCTTTCAATAAGGCCACGGGTGGTGCGTATCTTCTGGCTGACTCTCCACGGTGGAATCCATTGTGGGTGTGTTGGCAATGCTGTGGGTGACCAGTGACGTATATACTGAACATACATTATTGGCCCAGCTCTTCTTGAAAGTGGGTCTAATGTTACCACTTTGCAGTGATTCAGTGGACCAACTTCCCTCTCACCTTTGGTTACTTTCAAACTAACGAACAAATCAAAAAAGCGCAATGTGAATGTAACTTGTAACTCGACGCATTATAGAAATGTAGTGATACTTAATGTAAAATGTAGTGGAGTAAAAGTAAAAAGTACCTACATTTAACTCTACTTAAGTAAAGTACAGATACATGAAAAATGTACTTAAGTACAGTAAGAAAGTACTTTTACTTAGTTGCATCCCACCACTGCTCGAATTCACACAAACTTTCTTTAAATGAACACGCTATTAGTGTACAGTATTGTGTAGAACGCGTGGCAGATTAGACAAACCTTCACTGGGAGTTTATTCAGCCTTTAGAGCTTCCTGCAGCGCAGCTATGACATCATCAGGTGGAGGGAACTTCAGCTTACGAGGTGGACCCTTCTTTATTCCCGTCCACAGAGACGTTTCTTTAGAGACAAAACAGCCGTGTCATTTAAAGAGGCAACGTTTAAACAAATAAGTGCTGTTATGACAACCGATGAAATTCAATAATTTATAGGTTGAGTCATACAAAGTTCTTACAGTTAACATTATAATCACAAGTCAACACTAAAATCTGGGGGTTTCCAGTTTAGATCAACTTTGTGGTTGACTCTTCACACAGGATCATCAGGGCTGTTAAAATCTCTGCTGATAAACATGTATACTTGATAGCAAAATTTAATTTATGGTTTGAATAGTAGCATGAAAAGATTAAAGATTGTTCTGATGCAACGGCTACAAAAAGGTCATAGATGTCTTATTACATTATTAAACACTGGTACAAAGTCCTGTTATTTTTAGTGACTGGGACATTCTTTTTATGCTCCAGACCACCAATTCAGAAATAACTTCAAAGCCATAAGGAAATAAAACTTGATAACTCATTTACTTCTTATGTTAAAGTGATTGTTATGCTGCTGTTTGTAGTGTTTTTCTATGATGTTGGTGCTTAGTGTATTTGTAGTTGATGTTTTTCTTAGTTCATATCTTAGATATTACGGTTCTTCGCTTACATTTTATTGTTGGATGTAACTGGGACCCTGTGGACATAATCTAGTTTCATCACATGTACTACATGTGGTGCAAATGACAATAAAGATTCTCTGACTCTGAATGGTACAACAGTCAAAACTCTGTCAAGTCAATAATTTGTACAGATTGATGGTCCTTGCTCGGGATCACCACATGTCCCAGTTATTCTTGGCGGTGTCTTTCCTTCCTCTTCACCTTTGCCTCCATCCAGCAGCGTGATCTCAAAGCTGTTCCTGCGGGGTTTGTCTGGGTTGAGGAGCACGCTCAGACCAGGGTGGGCGGCCAAGAGGGCAGATTTCACCTCCTCGGCGTTACGCCCGTACACTCGTCAGCTTTTGCTGTCAGAATTAAAAAGACAAACCATCAGATGGACATCTGTGACGGCTATTCAGAGAAATCTGTCAGTGTTAACTCTAGGGGTGCACCGATTGGAGTTTTTTTTGGGCCGATTGCCGATTTCTACGAAGTCTGACTTGCCGATTCAGATTTTGGCCGATACCGATTTAGTTTTAGAAGCAACACTGTTAGATGTTGTAAGCTCACAATGCACCTTCAAATTTCAATCTTGTTTTGTTGATAAACAGACCCTTGAACAATACAGTATTCTAGAAACAATACAAACTTGTTTTAATTGGTCACAAAGTAGTGCTCTGAAATATAAATTATGTTTAGACAATTGTTAAAACTAAAGAAATCTGTAAAATCGGTTTCTCATGCAAGCATTGGCCGATTTCCCAAAATTAAGGAAACCGGGGCCGATTTATCGGTGCACCCCTAGTTAACTCTGATCATAATGTAAATATGAACATTTATTTAAGTGTTGTGCTTGAACACTTTCACCCGGATACTGACTTCACTTGTTGTCATGTCATTTTCCTTAGCTTATGTTGATTGTTTACATCTCTCCGACAGTTGAGGCTAAATGGTTTATAATCTATAAATGGTTTATAATCTATAAATGGGTTATAATCTCGTTTATAATCTTTTTATTATTTGATTTTTGTAGCTCTACACCAGCTGTGCTCTTTCACAACACATGGAGCGATTTAGACCACAAAGTGAAGCTCCACCTGTAGCAGCTCCCGAGCATAAATTCAATTCAGTTCATTTACATAGCGCCAAGTCACAGCAGAAGTCGTCTCAGGACACAGAGCATAAATATTCGTTGGACGAACAGTCATTTCCTGACTCGCTAACCGCACAAATCTTTTACAATTTTAGAAAGATGGATACTTCTGAACTACCAAGCTCTGAACAACCTAGCTCCATCTTATATTACAGATCTTATTGTTCCATCATTTCCTAACAGAGCACTTCGCTCTCAGATTGCAGGTTTACTCGCTGTTCCTAGTTTCATGCTTCTCTCTTGTGGAACCAACTTCCAGTTTCTGTCTGTGTAGGGCTGACACATTGTCCAGTTTCAAGACTGAACTTTTAAAACTTTCTTTTGATAAATCCTAGTTAGGGTCAGCTTGGGTTTCCTGAGCTGTCCTTTAATTCTGCTGCTATAGGCTTAAGACTACTGGAGGACAAATTAACTACATTTCTTCACCATCTACAGTTTTTACTGACTCTGCTCAACTTGCATTGTATTTGTAATCATTTTTCTAACCTTCACGTGTGTTTGTCTTTCAGGTTCACCTGCATCTATATCTGGACCAGACGGTCAAAGCAGATGGCCGCTTGTCCTGAGAATTGTTCTGCTGGAGGTTTCTTCCTTTTAAATATTGATATTTTTCTTTCCACCATTGCACTTGTTCAGGATGGGAGACTGCAACAAAGTGAAGCTTCAACACTTCCTTAGAGAACTTTACTACCGTAATTGGCTTTTTTATGTACCGGTATGTGAATTTCCTGTTAAGTGCCCCGAGACAACTCTTGTGATTTGGTGCTATATAAATAAACCAAATTGAATATGTGTCACCTAATATTTAGTTTTTTTTTCCTCTCATGAGTTGAGGTTGTGCCTCGTCAAAACTGTCCCCTTTAATTAATAAATCAGTGACACCGAAGCCTCTCACGTTTTTAATTTTAACCCAATAACATAAAACTGACAATTTTCTGACTGGACTTTTATTTTTAAGTAATAATCCTTCAATAACTTTTGCTCCTCGAGCGCTTGCATATAGCTGCTCCACCTGAGTGTATCCCAGATGTGATGAGTTAAATGCAGAGAACCAATTTCACAACAATGACACTTTACTTTTACACTCCAGATTAACCAATTCAAATTGTGTGGGTGTGGTTGACTTCTGTGAAATAATCCCAGTAAACTATGCAAGTGGTGTGTGCTCAATGTTGACCGATTTGCTTTACTTCCAAAACCACAAAGTTTTTTTTTTTTTTAAAGATCCATCGGTGAGCTCTAAAGGCAGCTTCACCACAGACGTGACTTTAATCGGTTCACATGGCCTCAGCACCGGCTCCAGTCCCTGCTTGGTTTTAGGACCCGCTTCACTCATGGTTCCAAGCGAGCAGAGCAAACGATCCGACGTCAGCAAACTGCAGCCACTGGTGGACCAACATCACTGGTTGAACAAAGGCTGTACTCGCAAACTCCCAGTTCTGCTAATTAGTGACTTCAGCCAGTTTTCAGACCCCTGTAGCAACATTTCTTTGTAGAAAGCGACACATCAAGCTATGTTTTCCAGTGTGTTTGGAGTAGGGGCCACTGTAACCATTTATTTTAGTAATCGAGCAATCAATCGATTATTCTGGTGATTAGTCGAGCAAAACAAAATTTGTCTGGTTCTGCAGTAATTACTTATTTTATGAGTAATAAAAACAAACGAAAAAGAACAAGAAAACAAACCGTTTAATTCATGTTTTTATAAAGTACTTTATTGCTTAAAAAAATGCAACATGTTGAATCAGTTTCAAGTCTGTGGTTAAGCAAAACTGTTTTTTTTTAATGCTACAAACAAGAGAAAAAAAAACTTGAAATAGAAAACAAATTAAATCAAAAATAGTAAACACTGCCTTTTCTATCTTCAGCTTGAAAGTCAGAGGTGTAACAAAACCCACTTGTACGGGTAGAATGAAAGATTCTCTTTTTTTAAAGCCAACATATACTGAACGTTCTTCTTGCAAATAGCATCAACATGTCTTTCTTAAACATCTCAGACAAGTGTTTGACTGTTGCTCAAGTCTTTAAAGGAGACTACGGTTGCAATGGAGGAACATGATCATGTCGACATGCTCCGAACCGAGGCTTGCCCTGCGCTTCGATGCAACGTTTCCTGCTGCAGGAAAAAGCAGTTCTTTTGGCGCACATGTCGCTGGGACACACAGAAAGGACTTTGCAAGTTTTGACAGTGTTGGATAGCGTGATGCATTTGACTTCCACCAAAGCAGTGGACTCTCCCTCCTGGACAGTGCGTGCTCTCCGAAGTACATAATCAAGACCTCCTTTTGGACAGCTAGGTTCAAATGCTGCTCCTCGTCCTCTTCATCACTTGTACTGGAGTCAGAAGAACACAGTAGATTGCTGATAAATGAGGTAGTACTCCTCTGATGCTTCACAGGTTTGTCTTGTGCTGCATTGGGGACCTCATTTTCACCTGAATTTTTCCGCCTCATTTTCTTTTTGACATCAAGTGCCATCGTTTGTACCATGCTTTTGATCTTAAACACTTCATCTGGGGGCAGGAACTTGAGTTTAATAAATCTGGGATCTAAAGCAGCAGAAAGCAGGACAGTGTTTGAGGATTGAGGCCGACACACAAACAGTTCTTCCCATACCGTTGTGATCTGTGTCATCACATCAGCCCGGTATGACTGGGCAGGTCCAGTCTCAAAAACGTGGGCCTGTATGGACTTCTTGAGGCTTTGCACAAATTGTGGAAGTGCAGAGAGAGTAATATCTTGCCCATTCAGAAATGCTGTGGCTTCTTCAAATGGCTCGAGAACCTTGCTTACCTCCTCAATAACATCCCACTGCTCATGCTCAAGATCAAGGTGGTGTTTCCCACTTGGTGTCAATGCTGGGTCAGATAATGCAGCAGTTATCGGCCATCTTTGCTCCAGCAGCCTGGACAGCATGTGGAAAGTACTGATCCAACAAGTGCTTTCGTCTTGTATGAGCATGTGTGATGCTGCACCCATTTGCTGCTGCTTAGCCTTCAGCTTCATGCAAGCCACTTCACTTTCTTTAAAATGTTCAACAAGACATCTTGCAGCTGCCAGACACTCAGAGATGCTCTGGTTTTTCTTCAGAGTGTTCTGCACCACCCAGTTCAGGGCCTGCCCTGCACACTGCACAGATGCCCACTTGTGCTTTTCTGTCAAAATCTTCACTGCTGCTACAATATTGGCACCATTATCATGGACGACAGCCTTGATGTTCTCCGGTGGAACATCAAACTTTGCAATAGCATCCTCAAGCCACTCTGCAATATTTGCTGCTGTGTGTCTTTCTTCAAGCAGCATTGTTGTCAGCCTGTGGGACTCCATTTTCCAGTCCTCCCCAAGAAAGTGGCAGGTCACCCCAAGGTATGCCTCTGTGGCAACACTTGTCCAAATGTCTGTTGTGAGAGCAATGCTGTCAGTCTCTTTTAAGATGTTTCTCAACTTGTCTTTCACTTCTTCACACTTTTCCTCCACCATTTTTACAAAGTAGGATCTGGAAGGAAGGACATAATTTGGATTGAAGGTGGAGATCATCTTCTGGAATCCTTCATCCTCCACCATGGACAGCGGCTGCATGTCTGTGATGAGCATGTTTAAAATGCTGTTTGTGAATTCAGCTGCTTGCACAAAGGAACATCCTGGAGCCCTTTGTACGGAGCTGTCCAATGTATGACTCTGCGATTTACTGAAAAGAAGTATAATAAAAAATTATTATGCGTTCTTGTTATGCCTTAATAAATATATTTCAAATATACTTTATTGGATATTGTAAAATTATTTACTATTGTTAAGGGGAAATCTACACTTTTTGATGACCCTGCTGCAATCAAAGTAAAAGTGTACAGTATTTGATTTATACATTTTAAGCTTTTTTTATGTGTGAGGTTTGAGGATGCTCTGTCACTGAATTATTTTTAACCATCACAGAAAAATCTAAATGCTGTAAAATCATTTTTATAGATTGGAAACCTGGAAACCTGAAATGGAATCTTTGTTAAAAATTGAGTAAGATGTAAAAGTTTGAGTTTATACATCGAGTTCTGCAGACTTACCGTACTTGTAAATGGTAAAAATACATTGCTATTTTTATTAAAACTGTATTAGTCTTGATTGCTTAGCTATAAACAAATATGACAGTAGTAATAAATTAAGATTAATCACAGTTTTCAAAGTCATAAACAGCAGTAGCAAGAAGAAAAGAATCCTACTAACTTGTTTAAATAAATTTACACTTGAAATATTCACCCTAAATATCTCATTTAAGTTAGGATGGAAGTACAGCAATAAACAAACGCGTTTTGGAGACTTAGAGGCTGCACATGAAGGCACTAATCATTCATCATTATTAGATCACGGGCAGCTCTCTAGTTGGTCAAGAGATTTAGAGGAAACAACTTTAATACCCCTATTGTTTAATGTTTATTTTTGTCTGCATTCTATCAATCTACCCTACTAGATGAAGTTAAATCATCTTCATCAACAACAAAAGGAAAAATAAAAGTTTTTGTCCCAACACCAAAGGTAAAGCTGCCACAGTTACACTGGACCTGGTCAGCCGCAGCCACCAAGCAAAATGTCTTTCAGCAACGGCGGCGAGGTTATTGAAAAATGGATTTATTGAGGCTGCAGATACACTTCTTTTTTCTGAAAAAACGAGTCAGGTCTTGGCTGCCTTTAAAAATGTGCCGTTGTCTTGGAACACCAGATGCACAATTATGAATGTCAACAAAACAAAGAGCTCATTATTAACTTCAGGAAAACAAAACCATATTAAAGCTGCAAGCAGCATTGAGGCCCTCGCAGCTTAGCGACGCTCGGACCTTATTGAGGCGACCGCGCGAGCTCCAGCTCGTCCGCTCGGTCGCCATTTCGAAGTCTCTCGTGTCTACTCCGCACCAGGGGTGCACACGTACAATAAATCTGGTTCAGATCAGATAATGTCTCACTGAGATATAACAGTTTGAATAATCTAGGGGGCGCTATGGAGTAAAAATTTACATACATTATCAATGTGTGTAGATGTGTTCACTGATGAATCATATTAAATCTCATGCAGATCGGATAATGTATCACTAAGATATAACTGTAGTAATAATATAGGGGGCGCTATAGAGTAAAAATTTACATACCATTATCAATGTGTGTCGAAGTGTTCACTGATAAAGCACAATAAATCTCGTGCAGATCGGATAATGTATTACTGAGATATAACTGTAGTAATAATATAGGGGGCGCTATGGAGTAAAAATGTACATACCATTATCAATGTGTATAGAAGTGTTCACTGATGAATCACAATAAATCTCGTGCAGATCGGATAATGTATCACTAAGATATAACTGTAGTAATAATATAGGGGGTGCTATAGAGTAAAAATTTACATACCATTATCAATGTGTATAGAAGTGTTCACTGATGAATCACAATAAATCTCGTGCAGATCGGATAATGTATCACTAAGATATAACTGTAGTAATAATATAGGGGGCGCTATGGAGTAAAAATTTACATACCATTATCAATGTGTGTAGAAGTGTTCACTGATGAATCATAATAAATCTCGTGCAGATCGGATAATGTATCACTAAGATATAACTGTAGTAATAATATAGGGGGCGCTATGGAGTAAAAATTTACATACCATTATCAATGTGTGTCGAAGTGTTCACTGATAAAGCACAATAAATCTTGTGCAGATCGGATAATGTATCACTAAGATATAACTGTAGTAATAATACAGGGGGCGCTATGGAGTAAAAATTTACATACCATTATCAATGTGTGTAGAAGTGTTCACTGATGAATCACAATAAATCTCGTGCAGATCGGATAATGTATCACTAAGATATAACTGTAGTAATAATATAGGGGGCGCTATGGAGTAAAAATTTACATACCATTATCAATGTGTGTCGAAGTGTTCACTGATAAAGCACAATAAATCTCGTGCAGATCGGATAATGTATCACTAAGATATAACTGTAGTAATAATACAGGGGGCGCTATGGAGTAAAAATTTACATACCATTATCAATGTGTGTAGAAGTGTTCACTGATGAATCACAATAAATCTGGTTCAGATCGGATGATGTATCACTGAGATATAACCATAGAAATAATGTAGGGGGCGCACTTGAGTCAAATGTTAAACCACAATATCAATGTGTCCACAAGGGCTCACTGATGATGAACAATAAATCTGGTTCAGATCGGATGATGTCTCACTGAGATATAACAGTTTGAATAATCTAGGGGGCGCTCTGGAGTCATATGTTGAACCACAATATCAATGTGTCCACAAGGTCTCACTGATGATGCACAATAAATCTGGTTCAGATCGGATGATGTATCACTGAGATATAACTATAGAAGTAATGTAGGGGGCGCACTTGAGTCAAATGTTAGCCCACCATATCAATGTGTCCACAAGGGCTCACTGATGATGCACAATAAATCTGGTTCAGATCGGATGATGTATCACTGAGATACAACAGTTTGAATAATCTAGGGGGCGCTATGGAGGCTATTTGCTAATTAGCATAAACACCTGTTCAAGGGGTGGGTAATGATCGATCATAATGATTTTGGTACTCCTCAGATCAAATCTGTGGAGTTTAGAACCAAACGTATGGTGACGGCGTTACGTCTTACTTCGCCATGTCACCACGCCCACTTGCTCCACCCAAAACGAACAGTGCTGGAAAGCTTGTTACACCAACATGTCTTCGGTGACTGGATACAATGTCACGCTGATTAGGTAACAGGGATCCGATATGGACCGTTCAACGTAAAACTTTACACTTCCTGTTGTCAGGGGGCGTGGCTTAAGTGATGTCATGATTTGACCATACAGTTTTGCAGGGGACCGGATGTGGGTCAATCACTGAAGGTTTGATGTATTAGACAGTTTTCGTGTAAGAGCTGTAAGCGTTTCGTTTTTCATGGCGAGATGTCCAACTTTGAGGTCTGGCCCCGCCCCTTCAGCATGCATGAAAACGCACAGTTTTGATAACATTTGTTCCCCCGTGCCTTATAAAGAAACTGGCCAAGTTTGAATCAAATCGAGCGAAATCCCTAGGAGGAGTTCGTTGAAATGCAGAGGCTGTAAACGGCCAAAAAGGGGTGAAAATTTGGTCATCGTTCCAAAATGGCCGCCTTACCATTTATCGTACAACATTGGTGCCAGAGGGTTTTCTGTGCATCTTGGTGAGTTGGACAAGTGTACCAAATTTCATGATTCTACGTCAAACTAAGGTCAATGCAGAGGGTATTTTGAATATTTCTAGGGGGCGCTCTTGAGCCGTTTCTGTAGCGATTTGCTAATTAGCATAAACACCTGTTCAAGGGGTGGGCAATGATCGATCATACTGATTTTGGTACTTCTCGGATCAAATCTGTGGATTTTAGATCCAAACGTATGGTTATGGCGTTACGTCTTACTTCGCCATGTCGCCACGCCCACTTGCTCCACCCAAAACGAACAGTGCTGGAAAGCTTGTTACACCAACATGTCTTTAGTCACTGGACACAATGTCACGCTGATTAGGTAACACGGGTCCGATATGGACCTTTCAAAGTAAAACTTTACACTTCCTGTTGTCAGGGGGCGTGGCTTAAGTGATGTCATGATTTGACCATACAGTTTTGCAGGGGACCGGATGTGGGTCAATAACTGAAGGTTTGATGTATTAGACTCTTTTCGTGTAAGAGCTGTAAGCGTTTCGTTTTTCATGGCGAGATGTCCAACTTTGACGTCTGGCCCCGCCCCTTCAGCATTCATGAAAACGCACAATTTTGATGTCGTTTGTTCCCCCATGCCTTATGAAGAAACTGGCCAAGTTTGAACCAAATCGAGCGAAATTCATAGGAGGAGTTCGTTCAAATGCAGAGGCTGTAAACGGCCAAAAAGGGGTGAAAATTTGGTCATCGTTCCAAAATGGCCGCCTTCCCATTTATTGTACAACATTGGTGCCAGAGGGTTTTCTGTATATCTTGGTGAGTTGGACAAGTGTACCAAATTTCATGATTCTACGTCAAACTAAGGTCATGCGGAGGATATTTTGAAAATTTCTAGGGGGCGCTCTTGAGCCGTTTCTGTGGCGATTTTTGCCACGCCCCCAAAATACGTAATTTTTCACCAGTCCTGACGAGTCCGCCAAATTTGGTGAGTTTTCATATATGATAAAGCCCCCAAAATGCCACTTCTTTTGGGAACAGAATAAAAATAATAAAAATTAAAGCTGCAAGCAGCATTGAGGCCCTCGCAGCTTAGCGCCGCTCGGACCTTATTGAGGCGACCGCGCGAGCTCCAGCTCGTCCGCTCGGTCGCCATTTCGAAGTCTCTCGTGTCTACTCCGCACCAGGGGTGCACACGCACAATAAATCTGGTTCAGATCGGATGATGTCTCACTGAGATATAACAGTTTGAATAATCTAGGGGGCGCTATGGAGTTATATGTCAAACCACAAAATCAATGTGTCTACAAGGGCTCATTGATGATGCACAATAAATCTGGTTCAGATCGGATGATGTATCACTGAGATATAACTATAGAAATAATGTAGGGGGCGCACTTGAGTTAAATGTTAGCCCACCATATCAATGTGTCCACAAGGGCTTACTGATGATGCACAATAAATCTGGTTCAGATCGGATGATGTATCACTGAGATATAACAGTTTGAATAATCTAGGGGGCGCTCTGGAGTCATATGTTAAACCACAATATCAATGTGTCCACAATGTCTCAATGATGATACACAATAAATCTGGTTCAGATCGGATGATGTATCACTGAGATATAACTGTAGTAATAATATAGGGGGCGCTATGGAGTAAAAATTTACATAACATTATCAATGTGTGTCGAAGTGTTCACTGATAAAGCACAATAAATCTCGTGCAGATCGGATAATGTATCACTAAGATATAACTGTAGTAATAATATAGGGGGCGCTATGGAGTAAAAATTTACATACCATTATCAATGTGTGTCGAAGTGTTCACTGATAAAGCACAATAAATCTCATGCAGATCGGATAATGTATCACTAAGATATAACTGTAGTAATAATACAGGGGGCGCTATGGAGTAAAAATTTACATACCATCATCAATGTGTGTAGAAGTGTTCACTGATGAATCACAATAAATCTCGTGCAGATCGGATAATGTATCACTAAGATAATAATAATAATAATAATTGTCTAATCTTGTCATCTGCGTATGTTTCCCATACACAGACGAAATTCGTCTCTGCATTTAACCCAACCACCTACCAGGCGGTGCAGTGAGCAGCCATAGAAGGCGCTCGGGGAGCTGGATAAATAGGTGTGCACTCATAGACACCCCAAGATGTGTAGTGGCCGGGACGCGAACCCGCGTCCTTCGGGTCCCAAGTCAAACGCCCTAACCACTACACCAAAGATATAACTGTAGTAATAATATAGGGGGCGCCATGGAGTAAAAATTTACATACCATTATCAATGTGTGTCGAAGTGTTCACTGATAAAGCACAATAAATCTCGTGCAGATCGGATAATGTATCACTGAGATATAACTGTAGTAATAATATAGGGGGCGCTATGGAGTAAAAATTTACATACCATTATCAATGTGTGTAGAAGTGTTCACTGATGAATCACAATAAATCTCGTGCAGATCGGATAATGTATCACTAAGATATAACTGTAGTAATAATATAGGGGGCGCTATGGAGTAAAAATTTACATACCATTATCAATGTGTGTCGAAGTGTTCACTGATAAAGCACAATAAATCTTGTGCAGATCGGATAATGTATCACTAAGATATAACTGTAGTAATAATACAGGGGGCGCTATGGAGTAAAAATTTATATACCATTATCAATGTGTGTAGAAGTGTTCACTGATGAATCACAATAAATCTCGTGTAGATCGGATGATGTATCACTAAGATATAACTGTAGTAATAATATAGGGGGCGCTATGGAGTAAAAATTTACATACCATTATCAATGTGTGTCGAAGTGTTCACTGATAAAGCACAATAAATCTCGTGCAGATCGGATAATGTATCACTAAGATATAACTGTAGTAATAATACAGGGGGCGCTATGGAGTAAAAATTTACATACCATTATCAATGTGTGTAGAAGTGTTCACTGATGAATCATAATAAATCTCGTGCAGATCGGATAATGTATCACTAAGATATAACTGTAGTAATAATATAGGGGGCGCTATGGAGTAAAAATTTACATAACATTATCAATGTGTGTCGAAGTGTTCACTGATAAAGCATAATAAATCTTGTGCAGATCGGATGATGTATCACTGAGATATAACTATAGAAATAATGTAGGGGGCGCACTTGAGTCAAATGTTAGCCCACCATATCAATGTGTCCACAAGGGCTCACTGATGATGCACAATAAATCTGGTTCAGATCGGATGATGTATCACTGAGATACAACAGTTTGAATAATCTAGGGGGCGCTATGGAGGCTATTTGCTAATTAGCATAAACACCTGTTCAAGGGGTGGGTAATGATCGATCATAATGATTTTGGTACTCCTCAGATCAAATCTGTGGAGTTTAGAACCAAACGTATGGTGACGGCGTTACGTCTTACTTCGCCACGTCACCACGCCCACTTGCTCCACCCAAAACGAACAGTGCTGGAAAGCTTGTTACACCACCATGTCTTCGGTGACTGGATACAATGTCACGTTGATTAGGTAACAGGGATCCGATATGGACCGTTCAACGTAAAACTTTACACTTCCTGTTGTCAGGGGGCGTGGCTTAAGTGATGTCATGATTTGACCATACAGTTTTGCAGGGGACCGGATGTGGGTCAATCACTGAAGGTTTGATGTATTAGACAGTTTTCATGTAAGAGCTGTAAGCGTTTCGTTTTTCATGGCGAGATGTCCAACTTTGAGGTCTGGCCCCGCCCCTTCAGCATGCATGAAAACGCACAGTTTTGATAACATTTGTTCCCTCGTGCCTTATAAAGAAACTGACCAAGTTTGAATCAAATCGAGCGAAATCCCTAGGAGGAGTTCGTTGAAATGCAGAGGTTGTAAACGGTCAAAAAGGGGTGAAAATTTGGTGATCGTTCCAAAATGGCCGCCTTACCATTTATCGTACAACATTGGTGCCAGAGGGTTTTCTGTGCATCTTGGTGAGTTGGACAAGTGTACCAAATTTCATGATTCTACGTCAAACTAAGGTCAATGCGGAGGGTATTTTGAATATTTCTAGGGGGCGCTCTTGAGCCGTTTCTGTAGCGATTTGCTAATTAGCATAAACACCTGTTCAAGGGGTGGGCAATAATGGATCATACTGATTTTGGTACTCCTCGGATCAAATCTGTGGATTTTAGAACCAAACGTATGGTGATGGCGTTATGTCTTACTTCGCCACGTCGCCACGCCCACATGCTCCACCGAAAACGAACGGTATTGGAATGCTTGTTACACCAACATGTCTTCGGTCACTGGACACAATGCCACGCTGATTAGGTAACAGGGGTCCGATATGGACCGTTCAACGTAAAACTTTACACTTCCTGTTGTCAGGGGGCGTGGCTTAAGTGATGTCATGATTTGACCATACAGTTTTGCGGGGGACCGGATGTGGGTCAATAACTGAAGGTTTGATGTATTAGACTTTTTTCGTGTAAGAGCTGTAAGCGTTTCGTTTTTCATGGCGAGATGTCCAACTTTGACGTCTGGCCCCGCCCCTTCAGCATTCATGAAAACGCACAATTTTGATATCGTTTGTTCCCCCGTGCCTTATGAAGAAACTGGCCAAGTTTGAACCAAATCGAGCGAAATTCATAGGAGGAGTTCGTTCAAATGCGGAGGCTGTAAACGGCCAAAAAGGGGTGAAAATTTGGTCATCGTTCCAAAATGGCCGCCTTACCATTTATTGTACAACATTGGTGCCAGAGGGTTTTCTGTGCATCTTGGTGAGTTGGACAAGTGTACCAAATTTCATGATTCTACGTCAAACTAAGGTCAATGCGGAGGGTATTTTGAAAATTTCTAGGGGGCGCTCTTGAGCCGTTTCTGTGGCGATTTTTGCCACGCCCCCAAAATACGTAATTTTTCACCAGTCCTGACGAGTCCGCCAAATTTGGTGAGTTTTCGTATATGATAAAGCCTCCAAAAGGCCACTTAAAGAGGGACTAGAATAAAAATAAAAATAATTAAAGCTGCAAGCAGCATTGAGGCCCGAAGCAGCTTAGCACTGCTCGGACCTTATTGAGGCGACCACGCGAGCTCCAGCTCGTCCGCTCGGTCGCCATTTCGAAGTCTCTCGTGTCTACTCCGCACCAGGGGTGCACACGCACAATAAATCTGGTTCAGATCGGATGATGTCTCACTGAGATATAACAGTTTGAATAATCTAGGGGGCGCTCTGGAGTCACATGTTAAACCACAATATCAATGTGTCCACAAGGGCTCACTGATGATGCACAATAAATCTGGTTCAGATCGGATGATGTATCACTGAGATATAACAGTTTGAATAATCTAGGGGGCGCTCTGGAGTCATATGTTAGCCCACCATATCAATGTGTCCACAAGGGCTCACTGATGATGCACAATAAATCTGGTTCAGATCGGATGATGTATCACTGAGATATAACTATATAAATAATGTAGGGGGCGCACTTGAGTCAAATGTTAGCCCACCATATCAATGTGTCCACAAGGGCTCACTGATGATGCACAATAAATCTGGTTCAGATCGGATGATGTATCACTGAGATATAACTATAGAAATAATGTAGGGGGCGCACTTGAGTCAAATGTTAGCCCACAATATCAATGTGTCCACAAGGGCTCACTGATGATACACAATAAATCTGGTTCAGATCGGATGATGTATCACTGAGATATAACTGTAGTAATAATATAGGGGGCGCTATGGAGTAAAAATTTACA
This sequence comes from Garcialebias charrua, assembly GCA_038048925.1. Lineage (NCBI taxonomy): Eukaryota > Metazoa > Chordata > Actinopteri > Cyprinodontiformes > Rivulidae > Garcialebias > Garcialebias charrua. The sequence continues at coordinate 3,039 of JBBPBX010000774.1, read as the reverse complement.
TAACATTATCAATGTGTGTCGAAGTGTTCACTGATAAAGCACAATAAATCTCGTGCAGATCGGATAATGTATCACTAAGATATAACTGTAGTAATAATATAGGGGGCGCTATGGAGTAAACATTTACATACCATTATCAATGTGTGTCGAAGTGTTCACTGATAAAGCACAATAAATCTCGTGCAGATCGGATAATGTATCACTGAGATATAACTGTAGTAATAATATAGGGGGCGCTATGGAGTAAAAATTTACATACCATTATCAATGTGTGTAGAAGTGTTCACTGATGAATCACAATAAATCTCGTGCAGATCGGATAATGTATCACTAAGATATAACTGTAGTAATAATATAGGGGGCGCTATGGAGTAAAAATTTACATACCATTATCAATGTGTGTCGAAGTGTTCACTGATAAAGCACAATAAATCTTGTGCAGATCGGATGATGTATCACTAAGATATAACTGTAGTAATAATATAGGGGGCGCTATGGAGTAAAAATTTACATACCATTATCAATGTGTGTCGAAGTGTTCACTGATAAAGCACAATAAATCTCGTGCAGATCGGATAATGTATCACTGAGATATAACTGTAGTAATAATATAGGGGGCGCTATGGAGTAAAAATTTACATACCATTATCAATGTGTGTAGAAGTGTTCACTGATGAATCACAATAAATCTCGTGCAGATCGGATAATGTATCACTAAGATATAACTGTAGTAATAATATAGGGGGCGCTATGGAGTAAAAATTTACATAACATTATCAATGTGTGTCGAAGTGTTCACTGATAAAGCATAATAAATCTCGTGCAGATCGGATAATGTATCACTAAGATATAACTGTAGTAATAATATAGGGGGCGCTATGGAGTAAAAATTTACATACCATTATCAATGTGTGTAGAAGTGTTCACTGATGAATCATAATAAATCTCGTGCAGATCGGATAATGTATCACTAAGATATAACTGTAGTAATAATATAGGGGGCGCTATGGAGTAAAAATTTACATAACATTATCAATGTGTGTCGAAGTGTTCACTGATAAAGCATAATAAATCTTGTGTAGATCGGATGATGTATCACTGAGATATAACTATAGAAGTAATGTAGGGGGCGCACTTGAGTCAAATGTTTGCCCACCATATCAATGTGTCCACAAGGGCTCACTGATGATGCACAATAAATCTGGTTCAGATCGGATGATGTATCACTGAGATATAACAGTTTGAATAATCTAGGGGGCGCTCTTGAGTCATATGTTAGCCCACCATATCAATGTGTCCACAAGGGCTCACTGATGATGCACAATAAATCTAGTTCAGATCGGATAATGTATCACTGAGATATAACTATAGAAATAATGTAGGGGGCGCACTTGAGTCAAATGTTAGCCCACCATATCAATGTGTCCACAAGGGCTCACTGATGATGCACAATAAATCTGGTTCAGATCGGATGATGTATCACTGAGATATATTTATAGAAATAATGTAGGGGGCGCACTTGAGTCAAATGTTAGCTCACTATATCAATGTGTCCACAAGGGCTCACTGATGATGCACAATAAATCTGGTTCAGATCGGATGATGTATCACTGAGCTACAACAGTTTGAATAATCTAGGGGGCGCTATGGAGGGTATTTGCTAATTAGCATAAACACCTGTTCAAGGGGTGGGTAATGATCGATCATAATGATTTTGGTACTCCTCAGATCAAATCTGTGGAGTTTAGAACCAAACGTATGGTGACGGCGTTACGTCTTACTTCGCCATGTCACCACGCCCACTTGCTCCACCCAAAACGAACAGTGCTGGAAAGCTTGTTACACCAACATGTCTTTGGTGACTGGATACAATGTCACGCTGATTAGGTAACAGGGATCCGATATGGACCGTTCAACGTAAAACTTTACACTTCCTGTTGTCAGGGGGCGTGGCTTAAGTGATGTCATGATTTGACCATACAGTTTTGCAGGGGACCGGATGTGGGTCAATCACTGAAGGTTTGATGTATTAGACAGTTTTCGTGTAAGAGCTATAAGCGTTTCGTTTTTCATGGCGAGATGTCCAACTTTGAGGTCTGGCCCCGCCCCTTCAGCATGCATGAAAACGCACAGTTTTGATAACATTTGTTCCCCCGTGCCTTATAAAGAAACTGGCCAAGTTTGAATCAAATCGAGCGAAATCCCTAGGAGGAGTTCGTTGAAATGCAGAGGCTGTAAACGGCCAAAAAGGGGTGAAAATTTGGTCATCGTTCCAAAATGGCCGCCTTACCATTTATCGTACAACATTGGTGCCAGAGGGTTTTCTGTGCATCTTGGTGAGTTGGACAAGTGTACCAAATTTCATGATTCTACGTCAAACTAAGGTCAATGCGGAGGGTATTTTGAATATTTCTAGGGGGCGCTCTTGAGCCGTTTCTGTAGCGATTTGCTAATTAGCATAAATACCTGTTCAAGGGGTGGGCAATGATCGATCATACTGATTTTGGTACTCCTCGGATCAAATCTGTGGATTTTAGAACCAAACGTATGGTGATGGCGTTATGTCTTACTTCGCCACTACGCCACGCCCACATGCTCCACCAAAAACGAACAGTATTGGAATGCTTGTTACACCAACATGTCTTCGGTCACTGGACACAATGCCACGCGGATTAGGTAAATGGGGTCCGATATGGACCGTTCAATGTAAAACTTTACACTTCCTGTTGTCAGGGGGCGTGGCTTAAGTGATGTCATGATTTGACCATACAGTTTTGCGGGGGACCGGATATGGGTCAATAACTGAAGGTTTGATGTATTAGACTTTTTTCGTGTAAGAGCTGTTAGCGTTTCGTTTTTCATGGCGAGATGTCCAACTTTGACGTCTGGCCCCGCCCCTTCAGCATTCATGAAAACGCACAATTTTGATATTGTTTGTTCCCCTGTGCCTTATGAAGAAACTGGCCAAGTTTGAACCAAATCGAGCGAAATTCATAGGAGGAGTTCGTTCAAATGCGGAGGCTGTAAACGGCCAAAAAG
>JBBPBX010000773.1:67775-118160 GCA_038048925.1 Garcialebias charrua | reverse complement strand
ATATATATATATATATATATACACACACACAACACATATATATACAGCATACATATATATGGTGGGCATAAATACAGTACAGTAATATTACATTCACAAAATACTAACAATAATATGTTCATCTTACTTGTGAAAAGTTATCCCCCGGTCCCTGACATCAACAGTTTTCCGATTTGAACACGAATAAGCCGAGCAATGCGGAGGCATCTCTGTTGTTTTGGTGCAGCAAGGTTCGAGGGTGACAACTCCAAGATGGCCGCCCTAAATCCTGCGCCGGAGCAGGCTATGGGGTATCTAGTGTTATATATGATATATATGCACACGTCACTGTGTGGGGGAGTGTCGGGGGCGTGTCGGGGCGTTCCGGTCTCGACCGCCATTTTTGTTGCCTTCAGAAAAAATAAAAGAAATTCAGGAGATTTCTTCCGTCACGGTTCTGAAAAGCAGCGCAAAATAAAGTGGACTATCGTAATAAGCTTCTCCCAGATGACAAAAAAAAACTACATGGAAAAAAATCTGTAGAATTGGAAATGTTGCCCGTTTGAAATAAATAAATGGAGCAGAGACCTGGAGTAATACTTACCTCCACTGACATTCCCAGTCATTTTAGCAGACCTGGGGCCTCATGTACAAAGACTTGCGTGGATTTCTTACTGAAACGTGACGTACGGTCAAATCCAGAAAACTGCGTACGCACAAAAAAATCCAGATGTATCAAACCGTGCGTACGCCTGAATCCACGCACATTCCTTTTGTACATCACAATTAACGTGGAACTGAGCGCACGTGAGACACCTCCCCTGACACGCCTTCATTTACATATGTTAAACAGATGCAAATTACTTCCTGCATGTGTGAAGGACATGTTTGTTTGATCCCTGCGCGATCAGAAATGATTTCTAGATTCAGGAAAATAATGAATTTAATATAATATGAGTGAGGAAAGAAATCCTAAGTAAGAATAGTAATAAAATGTGTTTATCACGCAAAGAACGAGTGATTGTGTGTCGGTATTTGTGTGCGCGCGCACCCTGCTTTGGTGCGCAACTGGCTCATCCATCCAGTGAAAATATTAACTTTGCGCACGAGTTTATTACCATAATTACTGTAAACACAGAGGAACTTAGATGTTTGGTAGAACATAGATCTTTGTTTATTTAATAGCTGATATGAAGAAACGAGTCTCTGCGCCTCAGTGGAGAGTTTTCATAACATGACATGATGTTGGAGTCTCCACAAAGGTTGCGCGCGCCGCAGCCTTTGTGCGCAATCTGTTTGTCTGTGAAGCTTTTACTCTCCTACAAGTTATAAGGTGTACTTTCACGTGTCATTTTGGAGAAATCTACAATAAACGCAGATTATGAAACACCTCCACTGCCGGCGAGGGTGCGCGCGCTCCAAAGCGCGACCATAACTAAGCCTTTAGAATCATATAGATGAGACCATTCCATTGGATATGATCCGGCTTTGTGTGGACTGGACAGTCCCGATCGTTCTGCCAGCTCCCTCTGGAAAGCTCCTGCGGAACAGTTTGATCGCTGCTTCTGTATGCACGCGTGGTGCACGGCTCCTGTGTTACGCTCCAGTGCGCAGCAGTGCCAAACTGAAAAAGGATCATTCCTGAAAACGGCTGATAAGCCATATCATAGATCAGAAAATCATATCTGTTTATAAATAAATGCTCTGCGTGTTACACTATTTATTATATCCTCCAGTAAGGCTGAATCCTTTCCTGTTAAATGTATTTTTTGCACAACTTTGCGCATCCTTTATTTAATTGCGTCCATGTGGATGTAATAATTGTTAATCATGTGTGTTTGGTGGGAATATTAATTATTTTCACATCATGAACAGTTTCTCAGAATCACCTGTAAGTGTCGCCAAAGGAACCAAAACCACAGAAACGTGCGTACGCCAACCTTGGAGTTGGCGTGGAGCTGCGCACATTTCCACGTTCAGTTCTGTTTTGATACATACGGAGTTTTGCGTGGAAAATGGCGTACGCAAGGTTTTTGTGCGTACACACCGTTGATACATGAGGCCCATGGTCTGTGTCAGTGTTTACACCACAAATAATTTTTATAATTACAATTCACTGGGAGAGCTGGTCCAATCTATGAACAGCTGGATAGATGATTTGGACATTTTTAAATCACCCAGATTCTAAATACTTTGAAGGTACGTTGTTGGCTCATTAATTTTACATAAATTATTAATATACATGTCTTTCAGAATCAATCAACCTTCTGTATGCTACTATGAGTATTAGAAATTGTGAACACTTAATTTTTTATAGTATTTTAACTGATTTACAAAGCTCCACGTAGAAAATACCTTATTTTTAATGACTTGAGCTTGTCATGTAGACTTCAAATCTTGATTAGATTACTTTATATATATGTATTAAGATGCATATATATTATAGACAAATGTTTCTGTCTTTTCATTCACCATTTTAATTGTGTGTTCACAGGTTCTGCTCTCTGAGTCATGATGAGGGTGATACATTAAAATGCAGCTAGCAGTACAAAATCCAACTCCTGAACTTGGAGCATCTTCTGATGGACTCAGTGTGATCGCTGCTGCCTGGAGAAAGTTCCCTCACAGATACAAGACATGCAGCATCCAGCGGCTGTGGAGGCAGGAGAGTTCACCTGAAGAAGCATTGTCCACACTGCACAGGTGCATAATCAAACCACTGTGACCTTGTGTGGACCCAGACAGACATGGCTGGACGTCTACAGAAAGCATGAAGCTTCTTAAAAATATTTCTCAGAGTTTGTTCTCCAGCTTCAAGGGATACATAATTATGTAAATCATGCTGTTCACTTATATTTGCACATTTTTGTGTAGCAATTTTTCTATAAAACTTATTAACTTACACAATGTTCATCACATTGTTACTAGAAATGTTTAATTACATCAAATGTTTACTTCAAAATGGATCTGTTTCATTTTGTTTATTTCTTACCTGAAATTCATTCATTCAACTTTTATTTGGACAGGTTAATCCCTGTTAATGAAATTTGTTAATACATCAAATGTTTACTACAAATGTGATCAATTTCATCATGTTTACATGTTAGTGCTGAATTAAATGTTTCATAAATGTTTACCACATTAATTTTTATTAAATGAGAAAAAACAAGCACTTGTTATTATTCAACTGTAAAAATATTTCAAAACAACGAGTCCAGCAGCTCCTCCGGACAAAATCGTGGCAAAAATTTATGGCACAACTCCAACAAAACGAATTTATACACTCACCAGGATGTCTGGAACAAACTAGCAGTTATTTTGGGACATGGAGAAAGTTATATCAGGACGTTTCACAGCTGATTTCAGGACATTCATCTCCTTTTTGTTAGGTCCGACACATGAGCTCCCTCGCGCTGCTTCCAGCAGGAAACAGAAACTGAAAGTCCGTTTTCTATCTACTTTCAGGTCGTGTGACCGGACATTACATCCAATAACACTGCATGTTTAGACCATTGCAAAACTGTTACAACCTTCTTAGATTCTAACAAAAAAACGAGAGACAGAGCTTCTTTTAGTAAGGCATTAAAAATGGTGATTTCTTTGTTTTCTTTCCCACAATGCTGTGCGCCGCTTTGCGTTGCGGACCAGTGACGTCACGCTCCAAAGCTCTGTTACAACAAATATATATTACACTCTGATGCATGCTCAATAATCCAGGTAGAAAAATCTAAAAAAGCTAAGTCTGGTCCTCTGGACATTCAAAAAACAAAACAAAACAAAGCAAAAATAAATTGTACAATTTATTTGCTTTATTTTTTCAATGTCAAGAGGACCAGACTTAGCTTTTTTAGATATATATATACATGTATATATATATATTAAAATTTATTTATTTATTTGTTTATTAGCATTTTGTCGGCGGGGATGGGCCAACAACGTCCCGTCCTTATCCGACACCTGCAGACGGAGCCCGAGTGCATAAAGCAAGGCCTGCAAGAAAAAGAGCATCAGAAAGTGCAAGTACGCTAGACAGTCAAGATAAGAGACCACGGATGGGAGTAGCGAGCTTGTAAGTACAGTACACAATTACATACGCACCTATAACACAGTTCTGATTCAAAGGTACTTTATTATTTATCACGTGTGACAATTCACATTTTCAAAGAACTTATCTACTATCAATTTGTCATCTTGCATCAAATGATGAACACATGAACATGATGCAGGAACATCAATCGCTTGTTTCAGTTATTTACAGGATGCCATCTAGATCACAGTGAATGTTCTGAAATATTTACAGGGATACCGACGATGCTGCGGTTAACAATGATGCAGACATAAGGACAGAGGATGCAGACAAAGGGATAGGGGTGCAAACAGATGAACATTGTATGTAAACTTCCGGTTCCGGCGAACTAACGAGCGGCAGCACCTCTGGTCTCTCTGAGTATTTTTATCATCTAACTGACCCGTTTTTCGAATTGGACCAAAGCTGGTCCATCTTCCATCTGAATTCGGTGTTCAGTAACTCAGAGAGCCGGACGGGACCGTTCAAAAAAATTCTGTCGGACCAGGTTCGGACGTTTTCACCTCACCGGTCATTCTGAGCTACCTTGCCCGGCCAGGTGAGCCCCAAAGCCGGAGAGCCGCCCACGAAGACCCGGTGTTTCTTCTGCCACTCTCACTGGCCCGTTTGAACGTCCCACCTGGACCTGCGGTTCTCCTGTGGTTCTCCTGGTTTCAACAAGATTGCAGGGAAGTTTTCAGACTATCTTGCTGATTTTTTCTGCTGTCCTTTGTTGACCTCGTGGCGTGGGGGAAGATAACGTACCTGGTTCGTGAGCATCGGGGGAGGTGTTTCTGACTGGACTGGACCAGAACCAAATCGAACTGGCTGTGGGGACACCGTCTTTAATCCAGCTGGATCAGACCAGTGTCGCGCAGTGCTCAGCTGGAGGGACGACTGGAGGGACGCGCGGCTGCTTTTGAAGTGCAGCTGATCTGATTGGAGCAGCAACTGAACGGAATCTCAGCCTTGTTGTTTCAAACGGGGTTGGCCTCAAGTGGTGCGGAGCACAGAATCACCGAGCAGCAGCTGTGACGTCACCGAGCGCAGGAGCACAGAACAGCAGCTGGATCAGATCAGAGGGACACGCGGCTGCTTTGAAGTGCAGCTGATCTGATTGCTCCCTGCTGACCTGAAACAGGCTGGGATCATGTCTTCAATTTCAAGTCTTCCTGGCAGCGCAATCTATTTGTTGCAAATTATCTGTTTCTACCTGTTGATTCTGGGTCCAGCGGACCATGGCCGCTTCAATTCATCTTCACAGGGGGGCTGGTGCCCTCCTCAGCCCAATACAAACTACAGTTGGGACAATACAAGCTACAGTTGGTCCTTCACAACGGATTTGTTTGCCCATTTAATTTGTGATGCCTCATGCTCTGAAACTTTTCTGCATCATTCATATTACTGTCCTTATTTTCAGTTCTCAGACTACCTGGAATCACTGAATCTTATCAACTCATCTGGATCTGCCCATCACAGCGACTTTCATTGTTTTTGGGCTCTGAATGATCGTGTCTTCATCAACGTTTCACATGGTTCAATTATGGGGGCAAAATGTCACACTGTTAACTCCTGTAATTACACATCACTGACAAAGAAGTCAAGTAAATGCCTGATATTAATGTTGTTATTGATCTCAGGGATTCAGCCAAACCCAGGGCCAATCACTAACTACTGTACACCTAATGAGTTTAAAAATATTTCAGGTCTCCGTTTTCTGCATGTAAACGCTCGTAGCCTTCTAAAAAAACTTGATGAATTGAAAATCCTAATCACTTCTTCTGGGGCAGATGTGATCGTTATCTCTGAAACTTGGCTTAAAAAATCTGTTTTGAAAAATGACCTGGCAATCAATGAATTTAAGATCTATCGTTGTGATCGTAATACAAGGGGAGGTGGAGTCGCTATTTACATCAGAGATTCTTTGGCTGCCAGGATTGCATCTAAAAAAACAATCGCAAACCAGTTTGAGGCTTTAGCTGTGAACATCACTTTGAAAGGAGGTCAGCCCTTAACTGTTGTTGGATGTTATCGTCCCCCCTCCGCAACACTTGAAGCTCTGTCTTCCCTGACTGAATTCATAGGAAATTTAAAACACAATGAGATTGTTATGGCTGGAGATTTCAACATTGATTGGAATGAGTCGACCCCCCTCTGTGATAAATTCAAGGAATGTTGCCTATCTCTCAATCTAACACAACTTATCGATTCTCCCACCAGACCAAACATAAAATGTCCTGAAAAATCTTCTACCTTAGATCTGTTTTTCACAAATGCTCCTCACAAATTTCCTGGTATAGGTGTATTTGCTAACGTTTTGAGTGATCATTCCGTAATAGCAGCTCTTAGATCTACTAAACTTCCACCTGCTAAGCCCAGAATAATTCAAAAAAGGGATTTGAAACGTTTCTGTGAACAGTCATTCCTTTGGGATCTATCCCACTTTGATTGGCAACATATCCTACAAATCAATGACGTGAACACCGCTTGGAACTATTTTCATAATAGTTTCATTCTCTTTGTAAACAAACACGCACCTTTCCGGCAGTTCAGGATAAAGGGCCGTGACAGCCCCTGGTTTACTCCTGAACTAGCTGATCTCCTGCACTGGAGAGATCATCTTTGGGCCGCAGCAAGAAAATCACACTCAGACACTGATTGGTTGAAATTTCGGCAGCTAAGGAATAAATGCACAACTGCCATCAAAGCCGCAAAACGTAACTACTTCTTATCTCAGACCTCCAAAAATCTAAATGATCCAAAAAAATTCTGGAAAACCATTAAATCTCTCTCAGGCACCCCCCAATCATCTGACCTCCCATCACAATTTCTTGTTGACTCTGTTCCTGTGTCAAATAAGCACGAGATCCTGAACTGTTTCAATAAACATTTTGTTGCTTCTAGTTCATTATTTGACACAGTTACAAACGGAAAATCAGCCACTTTATCTAATAATCAAACTTCTACAAATCAAATCCCTCCTACAAGTCAACCATCTGTTAATCACACCTTCTCTTTTTCTCCGTTCTCAGTCAGTGAGGTAAATAAACTGTTAAATGATCTTGATCCAAAAAAATCTGCAGGTCCAGATGAACTTCCACCTTACTTCTTAAGGCTGGCTGCTCATATCATCACAGTCCCTGTGACCCACATCTTTAATCTGTCCATAAGCCAAAACACCATTCCGGATGCTTGGAAAACAGCATTTGTTCTTCCTTTGCTGAAGGGAGGTGACCCCACCTCACTGAACAATTATCGACCGATCTCTAAACTTTGCATCTTAGCCAAGGTTCTAGAAAAACTGATAAACTCTCAGATCAAAAATTATCTGGACTCATTTAATATCTTACCTCTTCATCAATCTGGTTTCAGGAAAAAACATAGCACAACAACTGCTTCTCTGAAGGTTCTGAATGATGTTGTTGAAGCATTGGATGCTAAGAATTATTGTGCTGCACTTTTCTTAGACCTGTCTAAAGCTTTTGACACTGTGGATCATAACATCTTGTGTCATAAGCTCTCAGAAATCGGTTTCTCTGATCACACCATCGGTTGGTTTTCTAACTATCTTTCCAATCGGAGGCAATGTGTTCAACATAACGGTACTTCTTCCAGCTATTTAACAGTTAAAAATGGTGTACCACAAGGCTCAGTTTTAGGACCCACTCTCTTTACAATCTACATAGCTAATGTAGGTCACTGCATCCCTGATGCATCCTTACATTTCTATGCTGATGATACAGTTGTTTACTGCCGAGCTAAAACAGTTGCTAAGGCTTTCCAGTTACTGCAATCCGCTTTTGACATCATCCAGTCAGATTTGTTCCGTCTCAAACTTGTCCTAAATGCTGATAAAACAAAAGGGATGTTTTTTTCAAATAGGAAGGCGGTTCCAGCAGATCCTCCTCTGATTTTATCTTCAAATGGTGTCTCTATTGAGTTTGTTGATTCCTATAAATATCTGGGTATCCTGATTGATTCACATCTCTCTTTTAAACTCCACGTGGAAAACCTAGTGAAGAAACTGAAAGTTAAACTGGGTTTCTTTTTCAGAAACAGATCATGTCTATCACTGAATGTCAGGAAACGCCTTGTGTCTGTGACTTTCCTTCCCTCCATTGATTACGGTGACATTCTCTACATGAATGCTCCTACAAGCACCCTGCGGATGTTGGATGTTGTCTATCATGGTGCACTAAGATTCATAACTGGTTGTGATTATCGTACCCACCACTGCACCCTGTATTCACTGGTTAACTGGACATCATTAACCTCACGCAGACTCTTCCACTGGTACATTTTCATCTTTAAATCACTTCTTGGTCTGCTGCCCTCATACATCTCCTCCTACATGTCTTTGCGTGAGTGCAGCTACAGTGTGCGCTCTCAGGACATGATTACCTGCAGTGTTCCGTCAGTGAGGACTGAACTTGGAAAAAGGGCCTTCTCCTACTCCGCTCCTGCTTCATGGAATATCTTACAAAAAGATCTGAAGCTCTCGACCTTGACTTCTCTAAATGGTTTTCAGAATCTGTTGGAATCCTGGCAAAAACCAATGCAGATTTGTTCCTGTCTTTGATTTTATACGTCTACCTTATAATGTTTTGCTAGTTTTTTGATACTTTGTTAAAAAAAAAAAAAAACTTTCTTTTGTTTTTTTCTCTCTTTTGTTTTCTATTGTTTATTGTTTGTTTGTTTATTGTTTATTGTTTAAGGAAATTCTACCACTGCTGTTCATTGTTCTTTAGTTTTAGCAGGTCGCTTTCGTAAATGAGCCCATGAGGTTCAAAAGATTTACCTGACTAAATAAAGGTTGAATGAATGAATGAATGTGAGCATAACCAGTTATGTCATTTTTTATTGTCTACATGTTTTTCAAATAAGGCACAGCATGATCTCGATAGAAAGCAGCTACAATTTCTAACATGGACTCCATAAACGGTGTGTCAGGCCACACTCTTTCTACATGTAGACCCTTGTGAGTGAAAACAATAAAGTCACAAAAATCACATCCTGTGATCATAAGTTGACCTTGAACCTGAGCATAGTGCATGTGTGTCTTCTTCAGCTGAGCAGAGCCACATTGTTGCATTTCTAAGCAAAAGTTGGGTAGCATGAACAGGTCTCTGAAAGTTTGATATTTAATATTTCTGTACTTTGAATGTTGGCATAATTTTGTCCAAGTATTTAGACTCTGAAAACGATAGTTTTTTGGCTGGAAAAGTGTGTCATGGCTACAGGAAACTGCTGGTTAATGTCACTTGTAGCTGAGGAATTGTCTTTACTCAACTTTTAAACGTTTGTTGAAGTTTTTGGGTTAAAATTTGATGTTGCTGTGTGGTTCTGGTTCTGAGTCGTTTAGGCTCTTTGCTGACGTGTCACAGATAAAAGCGCATCTACGTTTGACCGCCGTGTCAAACCATCACATACTTTGCCGTCAGGTGAAGCACCTAAGAAGGGAAAGCGATTACTGACCACAAACCCACACTCGTGCAAGTGTCGGTCCTGATGAGTCTGTAAATATTTAGATTTTGCTAAGGGCTCATTTCTTCGCCCATAATCCAGTGAAGGGGCTGAAACAGAGTTAACATTAAAAATTGTCTCTAAAAACTTGTCTGTGACCTTTGCTCTTCTGACCATGACTCGATGGAAATTTGACGCTGTCAGCCTTTTTTTCCTTTCCTCAAACCACTCAGAGCATTTACTCTGATCTCTGGTTCGAGCTTCTAGTCCCACAGGATCTTCACAAATATTAATGTCTTTCATGAATTTGTATTTTTCTGGAAGATCCACCGGTGGAATATTTGTGACACATGTCTTGCAACACTGTTGTTGGACTGTTGTCCTATCTGCCTTCAACTTCCTTGTCTAAAACGAAAAAGATCATTATCGTCATATATCTTAATTACTTTATTTTGTTTTGTTTACAGGGATTTCACCACTGGATATGCTGGCACTGACTGCAGACTTGGAAATGGCAAAAAGAGAAATCAGTCTCTTAAAAGCAAAAGTGGAAAATTTAGAGACACACATACAGAAAGAGAAGACGGCATCACAGAAGAAACATAAACAAAAACAGTTTTGTATAGAAAATGTTTTAGAGTCGTTTTTAGAGTTTTAGAGCTCCTCACAGCCGCTCGTGTTCAGTTCCTCTGTGTTTTCCTGCGCTCTGGTTTTTCTGTAAGGGTTGTGTTTCCACGTCACCCCTTCATTTTGTTCATAAATTAGAATCCTTCATTTTACCTTGACAATTTTCCTTGTCTGTCTTCACTTGGGTTCAACATGATGGGTGGTCCAGGGTGGACAATGTTTGCACTCAGGAGGTGGGACTGGTTGAGGAACTGCCTGTGAGGAAGCTGGCGCTGGTGAGGACCTCTGGAGGAACAATGGTTCTGTAGCTGCTCGAGTCAGGACCAGGGGAGTGAGGTGTTGTCCTTTGTGGCAGACACTGGTCTCATGGTCCACCAGCAGAGTAAGAACCTTCTGTTCCTCATCACTAAGCACCAGAGTGCTGAAGTAATGGACGATGCAGAGAAGAAGCTGCTTATCATCTGGGACTACAACTGGGGCAAGGGTGGAGTCGACACTACAGGGTGGGTTTGACCATGAGACATGGATCATTTGTTCACATCATCTTGTTTTATGTGTTTGTGGCGTTTTGTTAGGTTGTTGACACTTACTCCTCCTTTCTGAGGAAGATCAGACATACTGCTCTATCTGCACTCGCTGGACGTTACTTTGCACATCACCTTTGTGAACAAGGCAGAGACACAAGCCCCACTGGTGAAGGCTGACCACTGTGGAGGTGGAAGAGGAGCTGGTCACCCTGCACAGAGGAGGACCAGCCTTAAAGGCTGTGATGATGGTGCAGAGCTGCAAGGTGCTGTTGCAGGACCCTTTCTGGAGGAAGAAACTTCCAGCAGAACCAGGCTCAGGACAAGTGGCCATCTGCTTCAACCGGCTGGGCTTGAGATGACAGGAAGGAGGAACGGACACAGAATGACAGATTCAGGTGAACTTTCTATAAGAGCAAAGACAAAACCCCCGTTAAGATAGAAATAAATACAAATACAAAGTATTAATTTGATGCAATGAGGTCAGTTTGTCCTCCAGCAGTCTAAGCCTATAGCAGCAGAACTAAGGGACAGCTCAGGAAACCCAAGCCAACCTTAACTATAGGATTAATCAAAAATGAAAGTCTTGAGCCTAATTTTAAAACTGGACAAAGTGTCAGCCTCATGGACAGAGATTGGAAGTTGGTTCCACAAGAGAGGAGCCTGACAACTGAAAGATCTTCCTCCCATTCTGCTTTTGTAAATTCTAGGAACAACAAGTAAACCTGCAGTCTGGGAGTGAAGTGCTCTGTCAGAAAAATATGGAACAATAATATCTGTAATATAAGATGGAGGTAGGTTGTTGAGAGCTTTGTAGGTTAGAAGTAAGATTTTGAATTAAATTCTGGACTTGACAGGGAGCCAATGGAGAGAAGATCAAACTGGAGAGACATGATCTCTCCCAGTAACTCCAGTTCAGACTCTGCATGGCAGCAGCATTTTGGATCAACTGAAGATGTTTTAACGAAGTATTTGGACACCCAGACCATAAACTAGTAACGGTGTATAAAATAGTCATGTTTAGACATGACAAATGCATGAACCAGTTTTTCTGCATCATTTTTAGATATTTCTAATTTTAGTGACATTACACAGGCGGAAGAATGTAGTTAGCGTTTTTAATGTGGGGGATAAAAGACATGTCCTGATCAAAAATAACACCAAGATTTTTAACTTTAGAGCTGGAGGCAGATTAATGTCATCCAGAGATGAGCAATGTAAAAGAAAAAGTAACAAAAAATTGAAGAGCAAAGCACATTTTGTATCTATGTATGTATGTACCGTATGTATGTACGTACTGTATGTGTATATATATATATATATATATATATTGTATATATATATATATATATATATATATGTATATATATATATATATATATATATGTATATATATATTATATATATATTATATATATATATATATATATATATATATATTAGGGGTGTAACGGTACGCTAAAATCACATTTCGGTTCGGTTCAATTACAAGGAGGGCTCGGTTCGGTTTATTTTCGGTTTATTTTCGGTACAAAAAAAAAAGACAAAATAAAGACTTACAAAATGTTTATTTTGAAAATATGCCAAAAATATGTTTGTATTGTATTGTAGTAATAAATAAAAGTGACCCATTTGGATGATATTTTAAATAAACAGCACTCTACAATAAATAAATTATATTAAAAATAATAAAAATCTTAATGAATACAATAACAGTCAGAACCAGAACAATAAGCAGCAACAGACTGTTTACAATCTTAACTAATAAAGTTTTTGTCCAGTAGCACCAGTGTGGCTGTATTTGTCCTCATTACTCACAACCTCTTCTTGGTGGGACTGGTCCTGGAACAGTTCCAGAGTTCAATTCAGTCATCACACACTTCTTAGCTGCAGCAGGTGATCTCTGGTGGATTTCCCTGAAGTGGAAGGAGAGCAGCTACCTCTGTAACTGGAAATACTGGAAATAAAACACAGAGGTAAAAAAATAAGTTAATAAGATTATAATTTTAAATAATAATAAATTATAAATAATAATTATAATAAAATAACAATACCTCTTGAACGGTTGAATATCTCACTCATCATCAGGGCAGGGTTTAAATCAGCTCCAGGACTTGTTGACCATCAGTTTTAGTTTTTTCATAAAGAGCTGAACTTTTTGACTTAAGTGTTGACGTGATGGATGTCTCATAGCAAGGATCAACTGTGCATTAAAAACTTTCAGACTTAGATTCAGAGCTTTAAAAACTCATACAGTTTGTGTTATTGATCTGGACCCATCTAAATTACCTGATGAAGTTGTTTAAATGCAGCTGTGTTGTTAGCGCACTTTGTAGAAGTTGTTTAAATGCAGCTGTGTGGTTAGCGTACTTTGTAACAGCTCGTTCACGTTCTGATGACGTAGTTTCCAGCGCGTTCACGTTAGACGTGTTGCTGCTGCAGATCCAGTCTTCATGAAAAAACGTCCACACACACAGCTTTGTGCGCTCGTCTTTTAACAAGAAAACCATAACGTTAACAAACAGGAAACCGCAGCGAGAAGCTAACGGCTAATGCTGCGCGTGCTGCGAGATAATAGCTCCGTGCTGAAACGCGCCCAGGAAATTTTGTTCCGCGGCGCACATATTAACATTCAATGAGTGAAAAAATAACCGTTTCGGTACAGCACGTTCGGTTCGGTCCACCTCCGTACCTTTTCGGTTCGGTACACCAACTACAACCGTTACATGCCTAATATATATATATATATATATATATATATATATATATATTTATATATTTATATATTTATATATTCATAAAGAACAGCTCATCTCCTTGTGTACGACTGGACTGACTCATGAAGGTTTGAATGAACCCAAGGCATCATTGCTGGGTACCACATGTGGCTGGTCCCGGGGACTGGAGAGTTTTCTAAATTCACCAGACTCGGGTACAAGTCAAAAATTTGTGCGTCAAAATGGGGATGGAATGTTTTAAATTTTAATTAAACCACACTAAGATTAGGTAGCACTTCTTTTTGTTCATTTGTTGGATTGAGTGGCAGGAACCCTGTGTGTAGGGATTGTGGTGTTTCCATCTTGTGTTGAGGTTATGTCTTGTGTTCTCCTGATCCTCAGTTTCTGTTTTCTATAGGGTTTGTGTTCTCCTATTGTATGCCTCCATGTGGTGTTGTGTGTCTGTTCCTGCACACCCTGGTTTCCTAGTTTATCATTTCCCCTGTTGTGTTTCATCTGTGTCCTCCTCACAGTGTTTTGGCTCGTTAGTCACCGTGTCTCTGTGTTAGTCCTTTGTCCTGGCATTGTAAACTGTCCACTGGTGATTTCCTGTCTGCTCCTTGTAATTCATGTAAGCTTGCTGCACCATCAGCCTTCTTGATTTTTGAAAATAAATTAAGTTTATAATCACTGAGTCTTGGACTGCCTGCCTGCACCAGTGGGTTTATCTACACCAGTGCCTCCTGATTACGACCAAAGGCTGGTGACTTTCATCGTTCTGTAAATGTTGCTGACTGTTTCTGAACCGTCATCGTGCTCAGGTGTTGGAAACAGATGATGGGAGAAGGTTTGATGTTGTGCATGGTGCCTTGCTCTTTGAGCAGCTGTGCAGAGACTAAGCATTCCCCGGTGGTTCATGTAACTTTTATTTGGTACCAAACAATGTTCGTAACAATCTGTGTTCAGAGTGAGTCTCTTTGTCCGATCATCGTCAGGAGACGCTGTCCTCCAGCCTCACAGTTTGGACAGTTTGTCTAGTTCCAGGCTCGTGTCCTCTGCTGGGTTCTGGGAGCTGAGGAACGTGTGGTCCTGGTTTAAGTAGGAGGTGATGAACTCTGGGAAGTGTCTCTTTAGGACAACCTCCAGGAACATGTCCGCTGCCGTGTACAACCTCCGTTTGGACCTGGACATAGAGACAGGAGGAGAGAAGTTCAGAATCTGATTCCAGGACATGAGGACTTGGGCAAGAAGAGGATACGTTTCAGGAAACAAACTCTGAAAAACATAAAACTAATAAAAGACGAGAATTTGAGATATTTGAAAATATCAGCCATGATCGTCCATTCATCCATCCATCTGACCATCCATCCAGTAACTATTTGCTGGACTGGTGTGTTTTGAGTGGAAATAAGTCTCAAATGACTCACCATTTTACATGACAGAGACACTAAAGCAGAAGATGCGAGTTAATAAACATCAGAACCACCACTGTGGTATCTGTAATTTCTCAGTACAGTTCAGTTTTTATCAGGCCAGGCTAAGGGAAAGGACCAGCTTTGTTGCTTTGAAATTTAGCCCTTTGAATCAGCACTGCAACAAGAAAACAAAACTAAAAAACAAAAAAGTATAAAAATATTGAATAAGAGTTGGTTTTTGAGGGGTCAAAGGTCCTGAAACAGCGCACAGATTGTTGTTTTTATTTACTTTAATCCATCCGTTATCTTTACCCTCTTATTCCTTCATAAACTATTTAAAAAATGGTCACTCTTCTAGCATAAGATCAAATATTTCTAACTTTTTAAAGATTTTTCTTTTCTATTTAAAGACCTAAATTCATGATCAATCTGATAATGAGTGTGACACATTTGACCAGGTCCTCTTACCCAACAGAGTGACAGAAAGCACGGAGCTCAGCCGTTATCTCCTGGGTCAGCTCTGTCACCAGCTGCCTGTTCACCACCCTGCTGTCGTCCTCCAGCCCAGTCTGATGACAGATCCACTGCCACACCTGATGCACACACACACACACACACACACACACACTGTAAAATAATGTCCCCACTCTGATTTATGTCTCTTTTGTCAGGCTAAGGCTTTGTACACATGGGAATGTTTTTATCCAAAACCATTTTTGTTTTTCGTTGTAAAAATGTTGTCACCCTTCTTCTTCTTCTTTTGGCTTTCCTTCTTCAGGGGTCGCTACAGCAGTCATCCTCCTCCACCTCACTCTGTCCTCTGCATCCTCTGTCCTCACTCCAACTACCTCCATGTCCTCTCTAACTGCATCCATATATCTCTTTTTTGTATTTTTCCTGGCAGCTGCATTTCTAACATCCTTCTACCAATATAATAATAATAATAATGAATTCCATTTATAATGCACTTTTCATTAATAAAAATCGCAAAGAGCTACAAAGTGTAACAAAGCAAAGATTAAAATAAAACAAGTGATAAAATCAAATAAAATCAATAATAATATCGACTAAGATCAAAGATAAAATCATGTGGATGCAGATTAGGCTTGCTTAAAAAATAAATAAAATAAAACAAGTGATAAAATCAAGTAAAATCAATAATGATATCAGCTAAGATCAAAGATAAAATCATGTGGAGGCAGAATAGGCTTGCTTAAAAAGAAAGGTCTTTATGCTGCTTTTAAAGTCAACCAGTGACTGTGGAGCTCTCAGGTCATCAGGGAGGGAGTTCCACAGGCGGGGGGCAGCCACACAGAATGCTCGGTCTCCCATGGTCCTCAATTTGGTCCGAGGAATATGAAGGAAATTACTGTTCTGTGATCGTAGAGACCGGGTGGATGAATATGGTGCAAGAATGTCCTTTAGATAGTCAGGTGAAGTGCCGTGCAAGCATTGATGGGTAATGAGAGCAGTTTTGTACTGAATTCTGTAGGTGACAGGAAGCCAATGGAGGTTATGGAGAATGGGTGTAATATGTTCAAATTTACGAACTCTCAACAGAATCCTTGCTGCACTGTTTTGAATGTATTGAAGTTTCTGAAGGTTTTTGCCAGGGATACCAATAAACAGGGAGTTGCAGTAGTCGAGCCTGGAGGAGACAAAGGCATGGACGAGTTTCTCAGCATCAGGAAAAGTCAGAGATGGGCGAAGTCTGGAGATGTTTCGAAGATGGAAGAAGCAGGTTTTAAACAGATGCTTAATGTGATTTTCAAATGTAAGATGAGAGTCCATTTTTATTCCAAGATTTGTAACAGAGGTGGAGAGGGGGATGTCTTGACCAGAGAAGGAGATTGTTGTTAAAGTTGATGTTTGTATCTGGTGAGGGGTGCCAATCAATATGGCCTCAGTCTTCGAGCAGTTTAATTGAAGAAAGTTCTGATTCATCCATGCCTTTATTTCCTCCAGGCAGGCAGAGAGAACAGTGAGTGAAGACGGAGATAGGGATGATGATGATGTTCCAGTCCTGATGTAAAGCTGTGTGTCGTCGGCATAGCAGTGAAAAGAAATGTTGAACTGATTAATAATTTGACCTAAAGGCAGCATGTAGAGGGAAAACAGCAGGGGCCCCAGAACTGACCCCTGAGGGACACCACAGGAGACACCGACTGTCTGGGAAGTGGCATTGCCAAGGCTAACACATTCCAGCCTATTGGAGAGGAAAGAATTGAACCAGTCCAGGACAGTGTCACAGAGACCGACCTCCACATGAAGACGGTGGAGGAGGATACTATGGTCCACAGTGTCGAAGGCTGCAGTGAGGTCAAGGAGGACAAGGATGGAGGGAGAACCAGTGTCAGCAGCCATGAGGACATCATTTGTTACTCTCAGCAGTGCAGTCTCAGTACTGTGAGCTGCTCTGAATCCAGACTGGAACTTCTCATACAGAGAGTGTTGCTGTAGGTGGTCCTGCAGCTGAGCAGCAACTGCTTTCTCCAGCACTTTGGACAGAAATGGGAGGTGGGAAATTGGGCGGTAATTAGAAAAAATGTCGGGATCCAAATTAGATTTTTTCAGAAGAGGCCTAATGATGGCAGTTTTTAGAGGCAATGGAACATGACCAGATTGTAGAGACTTGTTTATTATTTGTGTGATTAATGGGCTTATTGCAGAGTGATTGGATTTTATGAGAGACGAGGGGAAGGGATCCAGGGCGCAGGATGAAGGCTTCATTTTCTTGAGGATGGTCTCTACCTCACTCTGAACGACTTCATCAAAGCTGCTCAGGGTCCCAGAAAGCAGACGGGTAGATGGTACACTAAGATCAGGGAGGTTGTGGAGCTGAGATCTGATAGTGTCAACTTTGTTTTTAAATGATGAGAGGAACAGGTTGCATTTTTGAACAGAGTCCTCATGAGTTTGTTTAATGGGATTAAGCAGATGAGTTATTGTGGAGAAGAGCTGTTTAGAGTTTCCAGGGCAGGTGTTGATGATGTTGGAATAATATTTGGAGCGTGCTTCTTTAAGCGAATAGGCGTACGCTTTCTGATGTTCTTTGTACGCTTGCTTATGCACAGAGAGACCAGATGATTTTACACGTCTCTCAATAGCACGGCCAGTTGCCTTCATCCTGCGCAGCTCATCAGTGTACCAAGGGGCTGAACGGGAGAAAGACACCAGTCTTGACTTCAAGGGAGCATGTAGGTCCAGAAGCTCCTGGAGAGATTGGTTGTAATAATCCACAGAGTCATCTGCAGATGAGTGATTGACAGCGGTCAGGGCGTGAAGATCAGCAGACAAAACATCAGGGGAAATGTTTTTATAGTCACGGAACTGGATAGGTCGTTTTGGGTTAGAAGCAGGCGAAGTTGAAGGCACTTCCAGGGAGATGACCCTGTGGTCTGAGACACCCAGGTCATATACAGACAAGTTATTGAGTACAGTGTCTGTAATCACCAAATCCAGAGTATGCCCCCTGTTGTGCGTAGGGGCGTCCACATGTTGGGTGAGGTTGAGAGATTCCAAAAGAGACTTAAAATCTGTAGCCAGAGGGGAAGAGGAATTGTCCATGTGGATATTTAGATCGCCAAGAAAAATAGTTTTTACAGGGGAGGTGCAGAAAAAAGTGAGGAGGTCATGCATTTCTGAGTTAAATGAAACATGCGGTTTGGGAGGTCTATAAATCAATATAACGTTCATCAGGAGTGGGGCTTTGAAGTTGAAGGCCAAACATTCAAAAGAAGAAAAATTATGAGAAGACAGATGTGACAATTTTAAATTACTGCGGTAAATTACAGCCAGACCACCACCGCGGCCAGTGCTGCGGGCTCTCTGCAGATAACTGTATCCAGATGGACAAGCTTCATTCAGAGAACTGAACACGTCTGGTTGATGCCAGGTTTCTGTGAGGCACATGAAGTCCAAGTTTTTCTCCAGAATGTGATCATGAATTAGACATGATTTATTGGATAGTGATTGTACATTGAAAAGTTCTATTTTAATGCTAGTTGGTGTAGGAGCTTTTTGAACCGGTTTAAGCAGACTGAAATCCACTCCACGTTTTCCTTGCCACCTCGTGCGCTGCGGACTACAAGGGACTACAGACGCAGCGTTCTGATGACGTAGTTGAGGTGCGACACGTCTCCCGGACGGAATCAATTCAGAGCGAGAATAAACAGATTTCTTTCGAGAGCCTCTATGGATGTAACGAGGTCTACGCAGAAGTCCCAGTTGTTTGATGATGGAAACAGAAGATGGAATGGAGCAGTTGTTAAGTCCAAGCAGCTGCGAAGCGGAGTAGGTCAACATCACACCAGCCAAGCCGGGGGAATCTAGCACAGAGCTAGCCGCTAACAGCAGACCCACGGCTCCAAGAGAAATAAACAAGAAGCAGTGAGATGTAACCTGAATGAGCATAACTTGAAGAGGAGCACAGTAGAAAGTCCAGAACGGTCCAGACCACACAGGAGGTTGACAGAAGCAGCAGGTAAGCAAAACAAAAACTGCAGCCACGTAGTTCTCCAAGCAAAGTTTGTGCAAGGTTTGTGTTGGAGTTTGACAGGAGGCAGAAAGCCCAATATTCCGGTTAGGAAGTCTAATACCTATAAGAACAAGTGTGATTTACAGAGTTGTCGTAACTACAGAGGAATTAAGTTGAGTTAAGACTTAATCTATACCCACTGTCCCTCCTCTGGAAATGTCCAAACCACTGTCCCTCCTCTGGAAATGTCCAAACCATCTCAGTCTGGCCTCCCTAACTTTATCTCCCAGTTGTTCAACATGTGCTGTACCTCTGATTATCTCATTCCTGATCTTATCCATCCTTGTCACTCCTAAGGAGAACCTCAGCATCTTCATTTCTGCCACTTCCATTTCTTTCTTCTGCCTTTTTGTCAGTGCCACTGTCTCCAGACCATACAACATACCTGGTCTCACCACTGTCTTGAAAACTTATCCTTTGACATTTGCTGACACCTTTTTGTCACAAATCACTCCTGAAAAATTTCTCCATCCACTCCATCCTTCCAGGACTCTATTCTTCACTTCTTTCCTACATTTCCCATTTTCCTGGATAGTGGACCCTAAGTACTTGACGTCCTTCACCTTTGTGACCTCTGATCCTTGTTGCCTCACTGTTCCACCAGCCTCCCTCTCATTTACACACATGTACTCTGTCTTACTACGGATTACTTTCATTCCTCTTCTTTCAAGTGCATACCTCCACCTCTCCAAGTTCTCTTCCACATGTTCCCAGTTCTCACCACAGATCACAATGTCATCTGCAAACATCATAGTCCATGGGGATTCCTGCCTGACCTCATCTGTTAGTCTGTCCATCACCAGAGCAAACAAGAAGGGGCTCAGAGCCGATCCTTGATGCAATCCCACCTCCACCTTGAAGCTATCTGTCACTCCGACAGCACATCTCACCACTGTCCTGCTGTCTTCATACATGTCCTGTACCAGTGTAACATACTTCTCTGCCACTCCAGATTTCCTCATGCAATTTCACACCTCCTTACTCGGCACCCTGTCATATGCTTTTTCTAAATCCATAAACACACAATGGAGTTCTTTCTGACCCTCTCTGTACTTCTCTATCAACATCCTCAAAGCAAATATGGCATCTGTGGTGCTCTTTCTTGGCATGAAACTATAGTGTTGCTCACAGATAGTCACCTCTTGTCTAAGCCTTGCTTCCACAACTCTCTCCCAGATCTTCATTGTGTGGCTCATCAACTTAATTCCTCTGTAGTTACGACAACTCTGTAAATCACACTTGTTCTTAAAAATGGGAACCAGCACACTTCTTCTCCATTCCTCAGGCATTTTCTCACCCTCAAATATGCCATTAAATATTTGAGTCAAAAACCTCACTGCCATCTCTCCAAGACATTTCCAAACCTCCACTGGTATGTCATCAGGTCCTACTGCCTTCCCCTTCTTCATTCTTTTCAGAGATTTCCGGACTTCACTCTCACTAATCTTTCCCATTTCCTGGTCCACAGTTTCTATGTCGTCCACTCTTCTTTCTCTTTCATTCTCTTCATTCATTAGCTCCTCAAAGTAATCCTTCCATCTTCCTGTCACACTCTCCTCACTTGTTAGAACATTACCATTTCTATCTTTAATAAGCCTAACCTACTGCACATCCTTTCCAGCCTGATCCCTCTGTCTTGCTAATCAGTACAAGTCCTTCTCGCCCTCTTTAGTGTCCAATCTCCCATACAACTCATTGTACGCCCTCTGCTTTACCTTAGCTACTTCCCTCTTTGCTCTTCGTCCCATCTCCTTATATTCCTGTCTCCTCTCTTCAGTCCTCTCACTGTCATATTTCTTCTTGGCTAATCTCTTTCTTTGAGTGGCGTCCTGCACTTCACTATTCCACCACCAGGTTTCCTTATCATCCATTCTCTGTCCAGATGACACACCAAGTACCTTCCTACCTGTCTCTCTAATTGTTGTTGGTATAGTCCAGTTATTTGGAAGCTCTTTCTTACCACCCAGAGCCTTTAACAGCTCCTCTCTGAATTTCTCACAACATTCTTCCTTCTTTAGCTTCCACCATTTGGTCTTCTTCTCTGGTTTTACTCTTTTTCTCTTCTTCACAACAACAGTCATTCTACACACAACCATCCAATGCTGTCTGGCCACGCTCTCCCCTGCCACAACCTTACAGTCTCCAATCTCCCTCAGGTTTCCTCTTCTACACAGAATGTAGTCGACCTGTGTACTCCTTCCTCCACTCTTATAGGTCACTCTATGTTCCTCCCTCTTTTGGAAATAGGTATTGACTATAGCCATTTCCATTCTCTTGGCAAAATCCACCACCATCTGTCCTTCCTGGTTTCTTTCCTTGACACCAAACCTACCCATCACTTCCTCATCCCCTCTGTTTCCTTCACCAACATGTCCATTCAGGTCTGCTCCAATCACCACTCTTTCCTCCCTGGGAATACTCTCTATCACTTCATCCAAATCTTTCCAAAATGTATCTTTCTCCTCCCCATCACATCCAACCTGTGGAGCATAACCACTGACAATGTTTAGCATCAGACCTTCTACTTCTACCTTCAGGCACATCAGCCTATCTGACACTCTCTTCACCTCTACTAAATTCTTTGCCAGCTCCTCCTTCAGGACCACCCCTACTCCATTTCTCTTTCTAGCCACACCATGGTAAAACAGTTTGAACCCTGCTCCAATGCTACGGGACTTGCTGCCCTTCCACTTGGTCTCTTGGACACATAAAACATCTACCTTTCTTCTCTGCATCATGTCAGCCAGCTCTCTACCTTTGCCTGTCATTGTCCCCACATTTAGAGTTGCAACCCTCAGTCCTACATTCTTCACTTTCCTCTTCTCCCTCTGTCTCCTGACACATTTCCCTCCTCGGATTCTTCGACTAACAGTAGCACAATTTCCGCCGACACTCTGTTTGTCAACAGCACCGGTGGCGGTCATTGTTAACCCGGGCCTCGACCAATCTGGTATGGTTTCACTTTGATGCACTCGCATTATGGTTTTGGCAAAAGTGTTTTACATCGGATGCCATTCCTGACACAACCCTCACCATTTACCCGGGCCTGGGAACAGCATGTGATACACTGGCTTGTGCTCCCTAATGGCTGGTTTGTCACCCTGAGCTATTCTTAAAAGGTTTTCATCTGTAACAGCACACAAAGACCCAAAATACAAATCATGGACTGTGTAAAAATTATTAATTTCTATTGAACTTGTACCACATGCTTTCCTTGCACTGGAGTTTATCCCAGTATATGAGAGGATAAATCCCCTAGTATACTCTCATGTACGTCCGTCCGTGGAGATCCGCGCGGACCTCTGCAGGGCATGTCCGCGCAAAGCTCAATTTTTACTACCGCGTATGCGGTGTTGCACAATAAACTGTCCGGCAATGAACTGTTTTGTATGCAACACCTTCTTCTTCTTCTTTTTTCGGCTATTCTCTTTTCAGGGGTCGCTACAGCGAGTCATCCTCTTCCACCTCATTCTGTCCTCTGCATCCTCTGCCCTCACTCCAACTACCTTCATGTCCTCTCTAACTGCATCCATATATCTCTTCTTTGGCCTTCCTCTGTGTCTTTTTCCTGGCAGCTGCATTTCTAGCATCCTTCTACCAATATACCCACTGTCCTTCCTCTGGACATGTCCAAACCATCTCAGTCTGGCCTCCGTAACTTTATCTCCCTGTTGTTCAACATGTGCTGTACCTCTGATAATCTCATTCCTGATCTTATCCTTCCTAAGGAGAACCTCAGCATCTTCATTTCTGCTACTTTCAGTTCTTTCTCCTGCCTTTTTGTCAATGACACTGTCTCCAGACCATACAACATATTTGGTCTCACCACTGTCTTGTAAACTTTTCCTTTGACCTTTGCCGACACCTTTTTGTCATAAATCACTCCTGAAACTTTTCTCCATCCACTCCATCCTGCCTGGACACTCTTTTTCACTTCTTTACCACATTTTCCACACTTCTACTTCCGGCACTCGACAAGGCAGGTCGCATATCTTTCTGCTCTTCCCTCCCTAAGTTTTTCCTACTCCCTGCTTGCTTTTCGTCTCGTCTGCGACCCTTCAGCGCTCACTCGAACCAATATGGAATTAATCAATTGGGCTGTTTCTTCAATGGATAAGATTTTTTCCACGAGGCGGACCGTGTCAGGAGAAGCTGTCTGTCCCTCCGACACACACGCGGCTGGATACGTGCTGGACTCGTGGGGTCAGTGGCAGCCCATGTGTCTGTCCGTTCTGAGTGTCGAAGACGTGGAGGATTTGTGGATTATTGGATTATTGGTAGCAACTGCTCTGTTTTTTGGCGTAACCGGAGTTGTTTGTTATCGGAAGCTGAGCGAGGCTTCGGCGGCTATCAGAGCGCTGTCGGGACTGCCTGATCAGCAAAATTCTCTGAACCGGGTCGTGGGCTCCTCATCCCAGCTGCTTTATGAGCTCAATCGCACGATTGGTGCAGTGGTGGACCACCGTGCACCTGCTGTCCGTTTTGGGACTTGTTTGCAGCCACCCAGGATCGATCAAGGGACAGGTGGAAGCTCATGAAAGCGGGGCAGAGCAGAACCACATATTTGGATTTCTTTCGGCCATGAAACAGCACCCACAGACTTGAAGGCGGCAGTGGAAAAGTACACTGTGGTCTATTTGGATAACAAACAAAAACATTATCTGGCTTCTGCACATGTCCTTGAAGCGGGCTGTGGGAATCCATTCTCCTAGAGTGAGAAGTTGAAGAGCCCCCCCCTCCCCTCCCCCTCCCCAGAGATTTCTGTGAGGCTTCGGATATCACCCAGCTGCACACCTGCTGAACTTTGTGTTTGTCTGAAAGTAATCATGGACCCAATCTCCCTGCCATGCCGTATTTCCTTTGTTATTGTACCAAAATGTGCTCTGATATGGTTTTTACTGAATCACGCGGTGTCTTGAAGACAAAATGTGATTCATCTTTTTTAATATCAATGCTGTGAATCCCAGTGTTTCTGCTTGTTTTCCTGCTTTTGACCTTCATCTGGAGACAGATTGGGCCTGGCCGCGCTAAAAGTATATCAACGTGTTGAATAAACATGTCGTGTGTTGATAAAACATATCGTGTGTTGATAAAACATGTAATGTGCTTTGTTTTGCTGCAGCTTTTGCACTCACTCATTTCTCTCTGGATGCCTGCAATACATATTTACGTTGTAATCGGTGAAAATTGATGCAATGTTAATAAAACTCCTTGATTCCTTGATTCCTTGATTCCTTGATTTTCCATTTTCCTGGACGGTGGACCCCCAAGTATTTGAAGTCCTGCACCTTTGTGACCTCTGCTCCTTGTAGCCTCACTGTTCCACTGGCCTCCCTCTCATTCACACACATGTACTCTGTCTTACTACGGCTGACTTTCATTCCTCTTCTTTCAAGTGAATACCTCCACCTCTCCAAGTTCTCTTCCACCTGTTCCCTGTTCTCACCACATATCACAATGTCATCTGCAAACATCATAGTCCATGGGGATTCCTGCCTGACCTCATCTGTTAGTCGGTCCATCACCAGAGCAAACAAGAAGGGGCTCAGAGCCGATCCTTGATGCAATCCCACCTCCACCTTGAAGCTATCTGTCACTCCTACAGCACATCTCACCACTGTCCTGCTGTCCTCATACATGTCCTGTACCAGTCTAACATACTTTTCTGCCACTCCAGATTTCCTCATGCAATACCACACCTCCTCTCTTGGCACCCTGTCATATGCTTTTTCTAAATCCACAAACACACAATGGAGTTCTTTCTGACCCTCTCTGTACTTCTCTATCAACATCCTCAAAGCAAAGATGGCATCTGTGGTGCTCTTTCTTGGCATGAAACCATACTGCTGCTCACAGATAGTCACCTCTTGTCTAAGTCTTGCTTCCACAACTCTCTCCCAGATCTTCATCGTGTGGCTCATCAACTTAATTCCCCTGTAGTTGCTACAACTCTGTACATCACCCTTGTTCTTAAAAATGGGAACCAGCACACTTCTTCTCCATTCCTCAGGCATTTTCTCACCCTCAAATATTCCATTAAATATTTGAGTCAAAAACCTCACTGCCATCTCTCCAAGACATTTCCAAACCTCCACTGGTATGTCATCAGGTCCTACTGCCTTCCCCTTCTTCATTCTTTTCAGAGCTTTCCGGACTTCACCCTCACTAATCTTTCCCACTTCCTGGTCCACAGTTTCTATTACCTCCACTCTTCTTTCTCTTTCATTCTCTTCATTCATTAGCTCCTCAAAGTAATCCTTCCATCTTCCCATCACACTCTCCTCACTTGTTAGAACATTCCCATCTTTAATAAGCCTAACCTGCTGCACATCCTTTCCAGCCTGATCCCTCTGTCTTGCCAATCGGTACAAGTCCTTCTCGCCCTCTTTAGTGTCCAGTCTCCCATACAACTCATTGTACGCCCTCTGCTTTGCCTTAGCTACTTCCCTCTTTGCTCTATGTCCCATCTCCTTATATTCCTGTCTCCTCTCTTCAGTCCTCTCACTGTCATATTTCTTCTTGGCTAATCTCTTTCTTTGAATGGCGTCCTGCACTTCACTATTCCACCACCAGGTTTCCTTATCATCCATTCTCTGTCCAGATGACACACCAAGTACCTTCCTACCTGTCTCTCTAATTACTGTTGCTGTAGTAGCCCAGTCACTTGGAAGCTCTTTCTTACCACCCAGAGCCTTTAACAGCTCCTCTCTGAATTTCTCACAACATTCTTCCTTCTTTAGCTTCCACCATTTGGTCTTCTTCTCTGATTTTACTCTTTTTCTCTTCTTCACAACAACAGTCATTCTACACACAACCATCCGATGCTGTCTGGCCACGCTCTCCCCTGCCACAACCTTACAGTCTCCAATCTCCCTCAGGTTTCCTCTTCTACACAGAATGTAGTCGACCTGTGTACTCCTTCCTCCACTCTTATAGGTCACTCTATGTTCCTCCCTCTTTTGGAAATAGGTATTGACTATAGCCATTTCCATTCTCTTGGCAAAATCCACCACCATCTGTCCTTCCTGGTTTCTTTCCTTGACACCAAACCTACCCATCACTTCCTCATCCCCTCTGTTTCCTTCACCAACATGTCCATTCAGGTCTGCTCCAATCACCACTCTTTCCTCCCTGGGAATACTCTCTATCACTTCATCCAAATCTTTCCAAAATGTATCTTTCTCCTCTCCATCACATCCAACCTGTGGAGCATAACCACTGATGATGTTTAGCATCAGACCTTCTACTTCTACCTTCAGACACATCACCCTATCTGACACTCTCTTCACCTCTATTACATTCTTTGCCAGCTCCTCCTTCAGGACCACCCCTACTCCATTTCTCTTTCTTTTCACACCATGGTAAAACAGTTTGAACCCTGTTCCAATGCTGTGGGCCTTGCTACCCTTCCACTTGGTCTCTTGGACACATAAAACATCTACCTTTCTTCTCTGCATCATGTCAGCCAGCTCTCTACCTTTGCCTGTCATTGTCCCCACATTTAGAGTTGCAACCCTCAGTCCTACATTCTTCACTTTCCTCCTCTCCCTCTGTCTCCTGACATGTTTCCCTCCTCGGGGTCTTCGACTAACAGTAGTACAATTTCCGCCGGCACCCTGTTTGTCAACAGCACCGGTGGCGGACGTTGTTAACCCGGGCCTCGACCGATCCGGTATGGTTTCACTTTGAAGAAACTCGCATTATGGTTTTGGCAAGTGTTTTACATCGGATGCCCTTCCTGACACAACCCTCACCATTTACCCGGGCTTGGGAACAGCACAAGAGATACACTGGCTTGTGCTCCCTAGTGGCTGGTTTATGGTTCATTGGTGTATGCAACATCAATGTATTAAATTCCCTTTCTTCATCTGTGATCTGGCTTCTTTTTTTTTTTTTGCCAAACGGCAAGCAATCTCTTCCTCCTCCGTTGACTCCATGAATGAAATAGTGAGAAATTAAGGAATTTGTCTTGAGTGAATTAAAATCAGGTCTAACGTGGCTGTGGGAGGGTCAGGAGATTTCCTGTTGGGCTGGTCTGATGTGTGGGCTGCAGGACCAGTGCTCCAGTTTTATTTATTTTTTTAGATCTTTTTATTAACAACATATATACACAGAACACTGCTGCAGCTGGAGCTACCAGCTTTCGCTTTTTTTAAACCTGTCAATCAATCCAGTAGGCATGTCAGCAAATGACCAATAGGCGACCTCAATTTGTCCCGAAGGTAATCGCTCCTTGTCTGCAGAGCTGGTCTGCAGCCGCTCAGGGTGGATGTTCAAGCACGAAGTCTCAACCCTCTGTGGACAGTGCACAGTTTCCGTGCGGCTGACAGGACGCAGGAGTATACTGGAGGCTTTACTTCCCTGATCCATTGGGTAAGGGTACATGCTCTGACTATTATTTGTGCCTATGCACAAAATGGCAGTTCCAGCCTTCATGGAGTCCTAAGAGCAGGGACTGAAAGGGTCTTCAGCTGAGGACTCCATCATTCTTCTAGGCTCTCACCAGCCCACCTGGGTGGAGACAATTTGATCTGAGCAGGTGTGAATAGGTGAGACCGTACTAATCTGAACCCAAGCGGTGTTCTGTTATTAGAATTCTGTGCTAGTCACGGTTTGTTCATCATGAACACCATGCTAGAACTAGGGATGCACCGATCCACATTTTCTTGCTTCCGATCCGATCCTTAAAACTGGGTATCGGCCAATACCGATCCAGTTCCGATATCATCATCATCATTGATTTTATATGAGGCTGTAATAATCTCCTCTCAAGTACAATGTGTACACATATATGCATGCATGTTCAAAAAGGCAACTTGAGGTAAGTTTTATTAATGTTGGATAAGTTTAAAAGTTATGATTAAATTCTGCTAACACAAAACGTGTTTTTTTATTCCTACCTTTAAAGTGAATATTAAAGTGATTAATTTAAGTGATTGTTTGTTTAAAGTTATTTTATATACAGGTGGTCCCTGACTTACGAATGAAATCCGTTCCTATGCCCCGTCGTAACTCGAAAATCTTCGTAAGTCGGAAAATACGTCCAAACGGCACCTCATACATACAGTACTTTATTTTACCAAGCACTTAGCCTATCCCAACACAGTACCCTACATATTCACTATGAACTTTCCAGTACCCTACATAATTACCAAAAACCACATACATTCTGAGCCATAATGAAGGAAAAAAAGAGTTAATAACCTACTGGTATGCTGGTGAATTCTTCCTCCGTCTGTTAGCATGTTAGCTCGTTGCATCTCCGAGCTCTGCAGCTTCCAGCAAGGTCTGTTAGCATGTTAGCTCTTGCTCCTCTGGTCCAGCTCCGCTGTTTCTGCCAATACCATCCACCCATCCATCCTACAGTAAGGTCTGCGTCCATCCTACAGTAATGGTGAATCCAGACCGAATGCGTTTTCTACTGCAGCAGCGTCCAGTTTACATGCAAAGTCTATGGTGGACGCACCTCCAGCAGCCTCCTGGCGTCTTGCGTCACGTCGCGTGCGTGTTGGGCGTGCTGGAGAGCTTTTTCCGTGCACGTGAACCCGCGTCAGCCTCCAATGCACGCCTCCAACATGCTGAAGATTTCGCCGTTCAACTTTCAAACGCCGCTCAAACTCTACCCGATTGGTTGGTGTGTCAACCAATCAGGGAGAGTCGGGGGAGAAGAGAGGGGGTCAGGGGGAGAGTCCCTATGTGACGCGGAAACCAGTGACGCGGAAACCATTGCGCATGTGACGTATTGTTTGTGGAACACAGAAAAAACCCGCGGAGTCATGGAATATGGAAGAGAAACTCATTGTAGCTGTGTGTTCGCGACAATTCCTTCACAACCAGTCAAGTCTGCTCCACAGAGACAGAAATAAAGAGCTCCTCACCTCGCGGAGTGCATTGACGACTCGGTACACCGGTAAGCTCCTCCCCCACACCCCCGCAGCAGCAGGGTTGCCAGATAAACATGAATTTTATTTTTTTATTTATTTATTTTTACCCCTTTTCAGTGCAAATGTTCACTAAACTCAACACATTATTAATCTTATCAGACCCTCACGCAGCAAATATGACAGTTTGGGTAAAAAAAAATAAAAAATAAGCAACAGTACTAGATGATTAATTAATTTTTATCTGGCAACCCTGCGCAGCAGTTTTCTAGGTAGTTTCGCTTCTGGCTTTTTGGTTTGGACACAAAGTGCGTCCACTTGCGTGCGTGTTGAGCTTCTTTGCAGTTGAAATCGCGTTCGGTCTGGATGTACCATAAGGTCTGCACCTTTTGTTTACGACGTAAAACCGCCCTCCTAACCTCATCTGCCTGTCCAAACAAAGGTCTCCTGTAGTAATTTTCCACTGACTGCGTCAAGCTACTCTCCCCCCTCCCTCCTGTAAACCTCCTGTAAATTTCCGCTGTCCTTCGCTAAGTTTTGGTACTATATTTTTTGGTGTAAAGGTGCATACACCACATAACTCGAACAGTGCTTGTCAATGGGAGGGCGTTCGTAACCGCGAAACATCGTAAGTCGAGGCCGTCGTAACCCGAGGACTACCTGTACTCTTTTAAATAATGGGGTGATATAAGTTTTTTTTCTTCTTGCTGCACTCTTTTCATTCAATGTTTTCTTTTGATGAATTTGTTTTCTTTTGTCTCTTTTAAATGAATGAATAAATTAATTAAATAAAACATTAAACTAGCAGCTATCGGTTGGATCAAAAATCCAATACGTTAATTATGCTGGTATCGGATGCCGATACCGATACCGGATCGGCCCCATCCCTAGTTAGAACATAACTGCACATGGAACCAGGACAACTTAGCCTACAGATAATTGATAGACATCGGTTTTGTGTAACCTTGGTGGACTAATATAGTGTAGAGGTAGGGCAGGCAACTTGGGACCAGAAAGTCACAGTTTGACTACCCACCATGCCCACATCTCGTGGTGTCTCTAAGCAAGACAACTAATCCCTAACTGCTCCCTGGGCGCTTACATGGCTGCCTAATGCTCCATCTGAGTGTATCTCACCATCCATCCATCCATCCATCCATCCATCCATTATCTTCAGCTTGTTTTGAAGTCAGGTCATGGGAGCAGTAGCCTGAGCAGGGAGGTCCAGACATCTCTTTCCACAGCCACCTCTTCCAGCTCTTCTGGGAAGACCCCAAGGTGTTTCCAGGACACGCTGGAGAGACTCCTGGGTCTTTCCCAGGATCTCCTCCCAGTTGGACATGCCCGAAGCACCTCCTTAGGGAGGCATCAGCATCCTTACCAGATGCCCGAATCACCCAAACTGGCTCCTCTTGATGTAGAGGAGCAGTGATTCTACTCTGAGTCTCTCCTGATAACTGAACTTCTCTCTCTGTCTCTAAGGGAGAGTCCAACTACCCTGCAGAGGAAACTCTGTTCAACCTCCTATATCCACAATCTCATTCTTTCAGTCACTACCCAGAGTTTGTGGCTATAGGTGAGAGTAAGAGTGTAGACCGACTGGTAAACAGACCTTTGCCTTACAGCTCAGATCCCTCTTCTTGAGCATGGGGTTGGGGGTTGGTTGGTACTGACCTTTCAGTCTCTACAGACAGTGTGATAATTTGGTTTGCATTGCTGACTGTAAAGGCCCCGGTAGAGCTCTGCGTTGGGCCAAACACCCCTCAACGCGCGCGTGCTGCACGCAGGCAGTTCACAATATAGCTCAGCGAGGCTCCAGCAGCAACAGCAGGGCGGAGCGTTTACCTACAGGACAAATTGAGGTCGCTGATTGGTCATTTGCTGACACGCCTACTGAATTGATTGACAGGTCGGGTGGGAGAAAAAAAGCACGGGCTACGCAGCGGTTTTCTATGTTTATATGTTAATAAAAAGTTCTAAAAAATAAAATAAAAACAGGGAGCGCTGGTCCAGCGCACAAGGAAATATTTAGAACCTCCCGCAGCCACGTTCGGCATGAGTTTAGTTCTGTCGTGACAAATTCATTCATTTCCTCATTTCAGTCATGGAGTCAGCGGAGGAGGACGCATCGCTTGACTTTTGGCAAAAAAACAAAAGAAAAGTCCAGATCAGAGATGAAGAGGGGGAATTTAATACATTTGTGTCACATACAAAACAGTCCGCCGCCGGGCAGTTTATTGTGAGACAATGCGCGCGCGCGCGCAAGCGGTCGTAAAATTTGAGCTTGGCGCGTTCACGCCCGCGTTCAAAGGCTTGTGCCGCGGCGCTCGCACGGCGTCAAGCGACGTTCGGCCCAACGCACAGCTATACTGGGCCCTTTAGTCTGACCTGTTCAGATTGAAAATTGGACTCACCCAGGGCTGCCCACAGATGTCAGTCTTAAATTTTGTGTCAATTTTCCACATTTTTTAAATGTAGACGATGTATTTGTAGATGCAGAAAATCTCTTCTAAGACTACTTCATAGATAACCTAGCTCTGAACTCACCTGGGATCTGGAAATCTCTGCAGTGGCTGAATCTTCTACCTGGCCTCTGTAGAAAAAGTGGCCCTTACCTGGGAAGCACAGCATGGTTTTAACAGTTAGCCCACAAAGTTTCATTTAGCCCTGTATGGCCCTGTACTCACCTGATAACCAGGCATTAATGAAGAGGACACCCACTGCTATGTTATACTTCAAACCAAAAAGGGTGACTCCTCCCTGAGCAAAAAAAAAAAAAAGAGTTAAATAGTGATTCCCAACCCCTGGGCTGCGGACCAGTACCGGTCCATGAGTCAATTGGTACCGGGACGCACAGAAAGAATACATAACTTACAATATTTGTTTTATTTAGTATCTGATACTGAAAAATGTTTTATTTGGGAAAGCTACCAGATTATCTCCACCACATGTGTCTTTGACTCACTCTTGATGCAGATCAAGATGCTTGCCTCGGTCACATGGCTACCTTCTTAAAGGGATCCAAAATTAGTTGTAACAATATACAAAGTACTTTATTTGAGAAATATTTATTTTAGATATAAAAACAATACAGTAAAAATATTGTAGGCCCTTTAGTTTTTATAAATTTAAATAAAACATTGTTACACAGTTGTCACCATGTTTTTTTTACGCTGCAATGCATTCTGGGTAAATTACATATGTAGGTCCTGTAGTGCTAGCGCTGTCCAGTTTTTTTCCAACCATATTCCTCTAACATTTGCTATGTTTTCAAAACTTAAACTAATATACCATACCTTACCATACCCTACCATTTTATTTATAGAGCACTTAAAACAGAGACAAGGCCAACCAAAGATCTGATATGAAACATACAGACTTCACATTCTTAACCATATTGATTCATATTTGGCAAATCTCACACAATTTCAAAACCTGTGCAAGTCTGCACAAAAACTCTCTTGAACTGTATGTAATTTATAAACCATGAACTGTATCATTTAGAACTAGCTCCAGGCGAGGTGTCTCATCGGACTCCAACCTGTTAAAAAGACAAATTACATTGTTTGTTGTATAACTTGTCTATATAAGTTTTCGTATATTATGAGAAAAAAACGGTTACCTTTGAGCACCAGTTTGTAGCATTAATCAAAGCTTCTCCCACTTCATTCTTTCATGGTGAAGTTGTGGTGCTGCTTTGTTGCTAAAAGCTACGTGACGGAATAATGTACTTTGGGTCCAGCGTGTTAAAAATAAGCCTAAATCCCTCACCTTCCACTGAGTTGTCTGGTTACTCACTGCACCACCTGGTGGTGGTTGGGTTAAATGCAGAGACCAATTTCGTCTGTCAAGTATGGGAACATACACAGATGACAAAAATGTGACATTTATTATTTATTTATAAATCTTTGTGATATAGCAGGTGATGGAGTGGGAAATCTTTGCAGCCCTGCTTGGGGAATTAGCTGGAACTTTGTTGCAGAGTTCGCTGGTGAGTTGCTTCGCTTTTCGTCTACCTTCCGCACATTTGTCGTATTTCCAAAATACAGTACCACATTTTTATTTTATACTTCTTGAAAACAACGTGCTCTTGTCAAGCTCGGTCTTCTCAAGAACATCGTAGGCTCTGAAATGATTTTACAATGACTTTTAACGATGAAGGAGCGGGTTGAATTGCGCTGTCCTCCGTCCCATGATGGCGGTCTCCATTCAGATAAAGGGAGCTAGCTAACTAGCTTGCTTTACGGTCACCTACAAGGCCAAATTGTATGGTGGCCAAGCAGACACAGTGCGATATGTAGTACGCTCGGGAGTAGGCACAGAAAAAAAAACTTAAAACGCATTTTTAAATCGATGTATGTGCCTTTAGAATCGATTCAGAATCGCCAAGACTAGGAATCTAGATTCTTTAATTAATCTTTTTTTCTGCACCCCTGGTAATGTTAGCCTTCCTGAGTTTACTCTGTAGTTTCCAATACAGAAGGGACCTAACTGCATCGTCAACCCAGCATACATTGAGCAGGTGAAAAAATGGCTATCTCCATGGGGGAAAAATACAAGAAAATATATGATTTTGAAGTCATTGTGAATTTTTACATATCACAAACAGCAATTATGAGACAAAAAAGTCCTCCCTGGGATGCCACCTTACCGTGGTGAAGCGGTTTGAGTGTCCCAATGATCCTAGGAGCTATGCTGTCAGGGGCTTCATGCCCCTAGTAGAGTCACCCAAGGCAGACAGAGTCCTAGGTGAGGGACCAGACAAAGTGCAGCCCAGCGACCCCTATGATGAGGAAAATAAATGGAAACCATGTTCCCTTGCCCGGACATGGGTCACCGGGGCCCCACTCTGGAGCCGGGCCCAGAGGTGGGACATGCTGGTGAGCGCCTGGTGGCCGGGCTCCCGAAGAGGAGATGTGGGTCCACCTTCCCATGGGCTCACCATCTGTGAGAGGGGCCAAAGGGGTCGGGTGCAATGTGGGATAGGTGGTGGCCGAGGGCGGGGACCCTGGAGGTCTAATCCTCAGCTACAGAAGCTGGCAATTGGGACATGGAATGTCGCCTCTCTGGTGGGGAAGGAACCTGAGCTGGTGTGTGAGGTTGAGAGGTTCTGGCTAGAAATAGTTAGACTCACCTCAACACATGGCTCTGGCTCTGGAACCAGTTTCCTTGAGAGGGGTTGGACACTCTTCCACTCTGGAGTTGCCCCTGGTGAGAGGCGCAGAGCAGGAGTGGGCATACTTGTTGCTCCCCATCTTGGTGCCTGTACGTTGGGGTTCACCCCGGTGAATGAGAGGGTAGCCTCCCTCCGCCTACGTGTGAGGGGACGGGTCCTGACTGTTGTTTGTGCCTATGCGCTAAACGGTAGCTCAGATTACCCACCCTTTTTGGAGTCCTTGGAGGGGGTATTGGAGAGTGCGCCTCCTGGGGACTCCCTTGTTCTACTGAGGGACTTCAACGCTCACGTGGGCAATGACAGTGAGACCTGGAAGGGTGTGGTTGGGAGGAACGGCCCCCCTGATCTGAATCCAAGTGGTGTTCTGTTATTGGACTTCTGTGCTCGTCATGGATTATTAATAACGAACACCATGTTCAAGCATAAGGTTGTACATATGTGCTCTTGGCACCAGGACACCCTAGGTCGCAGTTCGATGATCGACTTTGTTGTCATCTCATCTGATCTGCGGCCGCTTGTCTTGGACACTTGGGTGAAGAGAAGGGCGGAACTGTCAACTGACCACTACCTGGTAGTGAGTTGACTCCGATGGTGGGGGAGGATGCCGGTCAGACCTGGCAGAACCAAACGTATTGTGAGAGTCTGCTGGGAACGTCTGGTAGAGTCTCCCGTAAGACAGAGCTTTAACTCCCACCTCCAGGAGAGCTTTGAGCATGTTCCGAGGGAGGCAGGGGACATTGAGTCTGAGTGTGCCATGTTCTGCGCCTCTATTGTCGAGGTGGCTTATTGGAGCTATGGCTGCAAGGTTGTTGGTGCTTGTCGTGGCGGCAACCCTCGAACCTGGTGATGGACACCGGTGGTGAGGGATGCTGTCAGGCTTAATAAGGAGTCCTATCGGGCCTTTTTGGCCTGTGGGACCCCGGAAGCAGCTAATGGGTACTGGCAGTCCAAACGGCATGCAGCTCGGGTGGTTGCTGAGGCAAAAACTCGTGCATGGGAGGAGTTCGGAGAGGCCATGTAGAATGACTTCCGTATAGCTTCGAGGCGATTCTGGTCCATAATCTGGCGTCTCTGGCGGGGGAGCGGTACGCCACCAACACTATTTATAGTGGGGGTGGTGTGCTACTGACCTCAACTCGGGATATTGTGAGTCAGTAGGCAGAATAATTCGAAGACCTCCTCAATCCCATTGACACATTTTCCACTGAGGAAGCGGAGCCTGGGGACTTTGGGTCGGGCTCTCCAATCTCTGGTGCTGAGGAAACCGAGGTGGTTAAGAAGCTCCTTGGTGGCAGGGCCCCAGGGGTGGATAAGATTTTCCCGGAGTTCCTTAGGGCTCTGGATGTTGTGGGGT
This sequence comes from Garcialebias charrua, assembly GCA_038048925.1. Taxonomy (NCBI): domain Eukaryota; kingdom Metazoa; phylum Chordata; class Actinopteri; order Cyprinodontiformes; family Rivulidae; genus Garcialebias; species Garcialebias charrua. Next base: position 82,421 of record JBBPBX010000773.1, on the reverse strand, counting down.
TGTGTTGGCTTACGCAACTCTGCAATATTGCGTGGACATCAGGGGCAGTTCCCCTGGATTGGTAATAATAATAATAATGAATTCAATTTATAACGCACTTTTCATTAGTGAAAATCTCAAAGTGCTACACACATTGAATGCTACACACATTCATATACCGGTAGCGGCAGACTACCATGCAAGGTGCTTTCCAGTCCTACCGGGAACAACTCGGGGTAAAGTGTCCTGCCCAAGGACACAACGACACGTGGTGTGGGGAACCGGGATTCGAACCGCCAACCTTCCGATCCGGGGACGACTGCCATTACCATTACGCCACGGCCGCCATAGGGGAACGAGGTGGTTCCCCTATTCAAAAAGGGAGACCGTAGAGTGTGTTCCAACTATAGGGGATCACACTCTTAAGCCTCCCTGGTAAGGTCTATTCAGGGATTCTGGAGAGGAGGGTCCGTCGGATAGTCAAACCTCAGATTCAGGAGGAGCAGTGTGGTTTTTGTCCTGGTCGTGGCACGCTGGACCAACTCTACACCCTCAGCAGGGTCCTAGAGGGCGCGTGGGAGTTTGCCCAACCAGTTTACATGTGCTTTGTGGACTTAGAGAAGGCATTCAACCACGTCCCTCGGGGGGCCCTGTGGGGGGTACTCCGTGAGTATGGGGTACCAGGCCCTTTGATACGAGCTGTTAGGTCCCTGTACGACTGGTGTCAGAGCTTGGTCCGCAATGCCGGCAGTAAGACAGGCTCGTTTCCGGTGAGAGTTGGACTCCGCCAAGGTTGTCCTCTGACACAGATTCGGTTCATAACTTTTATGGACAGATTTTCTAGGCGCAGCCAAGGTGTTGAGGAGATCCGTTTTGGTGGCCTCAGGATTGCTTCTCTGTTTTTTGCAGATGATGTGGTCCTATTGGCTTCATCAGGTCGTGATCTGCAGCTTTCACTGGAGCGGTTTGCAGCCGAGTGTGACGAGGCCGGGATGAGGATCAGTTCCTCCAAATCCAAGGCCATGGTCTTGAGCCGGAAAAGGGTAGAGTGCCCGCTCCGGGTCAGGGAGGACGTCCTGCCCCAAGTGGAGGAGATTCAGTATCTCGGGGTCTTGTTCACGAATGAGGGAAAACTGGAGCGTGAGATCGATAGGCGGATAGGTGTAGCATCGGCAGTGAAGCGGGCGCTGTACCGGTCTGTCATGTGTGAAGAGAGAGCCGAGTCAAAAGGCAAAGCTCTCAATTTACCGATCGATCTACGTTCCCACCCTCATCTTCTATGGTCATGAGCTTTGGGTTGTGACCGAAAGAACGAGATCTCGGATACAAGCGACTGAAATGAGTTTTCTCTGCAGGGTGTCTGGACTCTCCCTTAGAGATAGGGTGAGGAGTTCAGTCATCCGGGAGGGACTCAGAGTATAGCTGCTGCTTCTCCACATCGAGAGGAGCCAGTTGAGGTGGCTCGGGCATCTGGTTAGGATGCCTCCTGGACGCCTCCCTGGTGAGGTGTTCTGGGCACGTCCCACCGAGAGGAGACCCAGAGGAAGACCCAGGACTCACTGGAGGGACTATGTTTCTCAACTGGCCTGTGAACGCCTTGGGATTCCCCTGGAGGAGCTGGCCCAAGTGCCTGGGGAGAGGGAAGTCTGGGTCTCCTTACTTAGGCTGCTTCCCCCGCGACCCAACCCCGGATAAGCAGAAGAGAATGGATAGATGGATGGATGGGAAAGCCTAACAATAAACACAAACAGAACTGCCAGAACATAAGCAGAAGCCCAGATCTTTACAAGAAGACATGGGGGAAAGTCAGATTTGGTGTGGAAGTCACAATGCCAGCCTGCAGCTAAGGTGAAATCTGGCAAACTATGGACTGAGGCTGATATGAAGATTGAAAAATCTGGCTTAATGGCAACAGGGAACAGGTGTAAGTGGGTGGGATCAGATCCAGGGAGAGAAGGCTGACTATGGAAAACTATTGAGAGTGGCAGGAAAACCCAGTGAGGAAGGAGAAAGATGGACACATAGAAAATACAGCAGCTATATAAAAATAAAAAAGAATCCCCAAATAGAAAACTAACCCCTGAAACACACAGATCATTACATTTATGATGATTCCTGGTCTATTTGAACCTCCACTAAATCACAATTTTACAGCTGCTCATAGGGATGGGAACCGAGAACCGGTTCTGTTAGAGAACCGGTTCTTAATAGTCCAATTCATTCAACCTTTCAACCTTTATTTAGTCAGGTAAATCTTTTGAACCTCATGGGCTCATTTACGAAAGCGACCTGCTATGGAATTCCATGGAATTGTAGGTTGCATGTCTTAACGATTCAGCTTATCGGTTCTGCAGACTCATGTTGGTGACGTATTTAAGCGCTGACATCACAGACATGCGCAGCGCGATCACAGACATGCGCCCCGCGCGCGCCCGAGTGGTGTTGTTCAGGTGGTGTTCACATGTGGTGTTCAAAATGGCGTCGCAGAGGAAGCGCTCAAGCGTTTGGCTTCATTTCACGAAAAAGGACGAGACCAGGGCTAATTGTTACGCATGCAACGCGTCCATTACGACAAAGGGAGGAAATACGTCGAATATGCAGAAGCATTTGGCCACTCAGCATGCGGTGATTTTGAAGAAATGTACCGTTTTTAACACGCTGCTTGGAGGAGAAGGAAGTGGACAGAAAGCGTCCACCTCCGTTGTTACAGCAGGTAACGTCAAATTCTTTCACTTGTTACCTTTTAGCTATACTGCTTCCACTGTATTTTATAAATAATCTCCCTCTCCTGTAACATTTAGTTGACGAGGATTGCCGGAGTCTGGCTGGCTCAGAGGCTAGTAGTGTTAGCACCAGTGGTGCTAGTAATAGCACACCACCGTTAGCTTCTCCTTTCATGGAAGCAGGGAGAAATAAAATGACTGAGGCAAGAACAAACGAATGTCATCGATCTGTTACCAGATTTGTGGTGAATGGTTTGCACCCTTTTACAACAGTGGAACAATGTGGATTTCGGTAAGAAAATATTTAAATGATAAATATCAAATTGTAAGTTGTCAGTTTAACAAGTTCAGTTCTGTTTCTGTTTTTATTCTTTTTTTTTCTTTTTTAGGGAGATGACTAAGACTCTTAACCCAAAATATCGTCCACCAAGCAGAGAAGGTTTAACAAACCATCTCATCCCTGCTTGGTTTGAGGTCGAAAAGAGTAATCTGATATCTGAACTAAAATATATCAGAAAGGCAGCCATCACAGCGGATGGTTGGACAAGTTTTACACAAGATCATTACCTAACTGTAACCCTGCACTATGTCATGGAAGGTAAAACTAAGGAAAAAGTCCTCAAAACAAAAGCTGTGTATGAATCACAGACAGGAGCAGCTGTTGCAGAGGAGATTGATGGGATCCTGGAGGAGTTTGGAGTCAAAGAGAAAGTTGTGGCAGCCACCGTGGATAATGCAGCAAACATGGATGTTGCTGTGAAAAAGCTGGACATAATAAAGTTTCCATGTTTCGCACACACTCTAAACCTAGGAGCTCAGAAGCTGTACAACAGCAGTTCAGTTTCCAACTGGGCAGCAAGAATTCGTTCGGTGGTCGTGTGGATGAAGAGATCTCACATGGCAAAAGTGGTCCTCAAAGAGAAGCAACAACTCCTCAGTAAGAATGCATTTTTAATATTTTTATCAAAGTCAGCTAATGTAATTTAAACTAATCCTCATGTGTGTGCCTTTCAGAGTTGCCCCAGCACATGCTGGTATTGGATGTGAGGACAAGATGGAACTCTCTGTTTTTTATGGTTGAGAGGTTCTGTGAACAGTTTCCTGCGATCCAAGCTGCAGCTGTTGATCCACGGCTAAGAAAGCCCATGGAAAATGACAAGTATGCTTGGTGGGGAAAAGACAGAATAAATAAAGCAATTAATAAATGTTTGTTTTGTTCATATTGCAGATTGGCCAGAATTGGCAATGAAGACCTCCGGAAAGCAGAGGAGTTTCTGCAGCTGATGCAATTGCATTATGCATCCACACTCGCTGTGAGTAGTGACAAAACTCCAACCTGTGGTCGGATACTCCCCATCCTCCAGAAGCTGGAAAAACATTACAACGTGCAGGCAGATGACTCTGCTTTCAGCAGGAGTATTAAAGAAAACATCTGGAATGATCTTTCCAAACGTTACAAAGTAAATTTGTTAAATAATGACTAGTGATAATTTACACCAAACTACGTAAACTATCTTCCTTTTCCCTAAATTTTGTTTTCCTCCATTTTAAATTTCAGGATGACTGTATCCAAGCGTTCCTTGAAGAAGCGACTGTTATCGACCCCAGATTTAAATCCATGTTGATTGATGATGAGAATAACATCTGGGACAGGATCAGGGCAGCTGTTGTGGCAGAAAACACTCAGGCAGCCGCAGCAACAACAGCAGAGGTATTTGAATTACACACTAAATCTGGTGTATTTCTTTTGGTGTATGTTTATGGTGATTTTTTTCTGAAGCTGGCAGAGATCGGAGAGACAGAGAGTGAGGCAGAAGATGATGATGAAGATAACTATGTAAGTTTTGTTTTTTGTAATGAAAGATGATAAATTGCAACTTGTGAATTACAAGTTGCTGTTATGTCAATTTCAGACACCTGTAAAGAAACAAAGAAAGACAGGACTTGAAGAAATCTTTGAAGAAGAGGACAGAAAGCGTATGGCAATGCAGCAGCAGCAGCCCCCCATCTCCGTAGCTCAGAGACTGGATCGTGAAATACAACTGTACAGAAGCCTAACAGCAATTCCAATAAAGGACAGCCCAACCCTCTGGTGGTGGATGAAGAAGGACACACTGCCCCTATTATCATCTTTTGCTGAGAAGTATCTCTGTGTACAAGCATCCTCCACCCCATCTGAGAGGGTGTTCTCCACAGCTGGGGATACGATTAGTCCTGAAAGATCCCGTATCCTTCCTGAGAAAGCAGATATGTTAATTTTTCTGAACAAAAATTGCTAGTTTGTTTTGATTCAGTTTTATTGTTTATTAGGAAATTCCTAATAAACAATAAAACTTAATCAAATAGGAATACTACATACAGTATATTTTTGGTTTTGGTGAAAGATCATTAAATTCTTTATGAGCAACTAATTAGCCTTTTACACTAGTACAGACTGTTGGAGGGGAGGTGCGCAATTGTTTAAAGCGCTCGGGTGTTAAGGGGTGGGGCACCCTGGCGTATTACGTCATGAAATTAGCATATCATGATACAACTTTTTTGCCTGGGCAAGCTTTTTATTCCGGTATTACCGGTAATGATATGATATGGCCCAGCCCTAAATGGAGATGCTGTTGGAGTAAGTCATCGTCATCTTGAAGGAAGTGACACCATATCTTCAGAGCTCCAGTCACAGGCATGAAGCTCACTAGATCTGTAGAGCACAGATCAATGAAGTTGTGTCATCTGACATACTCAAGGTATTAAGAGTCAAGCGAAAGAACCTTTGAAGTTGATCACTCCTTTCAAGATGAACTATTATTCATGCCAAAGATGAAGGAGGGAATCAGACTGAAAAATGATATTCACTTGGAGATGTCCCTGCCTTTTAAGAAAAAATGACCAAACTTACTAGGGCTGGACGATATGGCCAAATTTTTTATCACGATATAGTTCTTAATTTCGGTCGATAACGATATAATTCGATATCGATATAAACAATATAAAAGCCTAAAAAAAAACTATAAACTATACAAATAAATTAATGTTCTCCTTGTATTTGTATTTAGCCTCCAAAAAGATGGAAATCACCATCAAATAAACATAAACTTCTCAACCCAATAATTCTCAGTCGGGTCATTTCTCAACCCAATAATTCTCAGTCGGGTCATCTGGACACTTTCTTTTTTATAGAAACGTTTCACCCTCCATCCTCCATCCAATTTCTATAAAAAGAAACTGTCCAGATGACCCGACTGAAAATTATTGGATTTGGTACGTGGATTATTGAGCATGAACTTTCTTGCCATAAAATTCTCAACTGTGTCAATATTAATAGTTTTAACTTTAAACATCTTTAAAATTTACAGCATTGAAATTCATAGTTAATTAAATAAAACTTTTGGGTGTTGTTATTTATAAGAAGCTGACATAGAAATCTCATGGAAATTACTTAAGAATAAAAATAACAAAATCAATTGCATTACTGTATAAAGTAAAATAGTTTTTGAATGACAAAGTTTTGAATATATTGAATAATGTAATGATTGTTCCATATTTAATCTGTTGTATTGAAGTTTGGGGAAAAGCATGTAAAACTATTACAAACCCTGTTTTTTTTGTTTTGTTTTTAAAGAGCTACAAGAATTATTAGTAGGAAGTGCTATGGTCACCCAACAAATATTTCATCAGTTTAAATTATTAAAATTTTATGATTTGGTTGAACATAGTATTTTACAAGTCATGTATAAAACTGAAAAAAAATTACCCCCCAAATATTCAATTAAAATTTGTTTAAAGTTATTAAACCCTGAAGGGAATGTAAATGTTTGTAAAACCTCCATTTAGGACTAGTTTGAAGGAGCTGAGTTGTAAATCAGGAAACAGGATTGTGTTGACTTGATATCACCATAAACATTTCTAAAACTATTTATATGTTTTAAAATATGATTAAATCAAAGTTGTTGGGAAGGTGTGGTGCAGGTGAAGTGAAGGTTGTTGTTTGTTTGTAGTTATTTTGTATTTTTTAAACAAGGGGCAGATATTAAAACACTATTTTCGTCTTTCTGCACATTTTCATTCAGTGTTTTTTTTCTTCTGATGAATTTGTTTTATTTTGAATTTAAAAAACATGCAGCGCTGCTGGGGCTGTTTGTTTACGTCGTAGTTTCAGGGACACGTTGGCTCAAACTTTATTGTTCTTCATCTTCTGACTCTCATCATATTATATCGAGTGGAAACTCTTCAGATTAAACAAGTTAGATGTTCCCACCGCTAGTTAGAACGACTTTGTCACGTTTTGCAAAATAAAGAAACCGAGTAAGACTCGCTGCAGATGAGACCTGCAGTTTAACAAAACCGAACTACGTCCACACCGACGAATTAGTCTTTCCTCTCATCAGTGATGTCGTCTGCTTTCTCTTCGCTTGTGAAACTTTGTTCAGTCACATTCTGACGGTCATGAGCACTCGTTTGACTCGTTTTGAAGCGAAAACTTAACGCGCTTTGGAGACTAGCTTAGCTTTTAGCCTGCTACCGCTAACGCCTGCTGCTGGAGTGAGCGCTGCGTAACAACGACGTCACCACGCACGTTTTGTGTCACAGCTTTTTCTGTCCGGGCGGGTTGTTGAAGCAGCCGCTCCAACCCGAACAGAAACAGAAAAACGTCAGTGAAACGTTGTAAAATCCTATCGAAATATCGAAAATATGCTTAAACTTCATATCATCGTTATTGAATAAAAGTATATCGCGATATTTATCGTTATTGAATTATCGTCCAGCACTAAAACTTACCTAACATGTTATGTGCAGAAAGGCTTGTCTTCTAACTGGTTTAGAGGTCCGGATTTTTGTGGCAGCAGAACCTCCCTAGTAATAAGGTCATGGTGGGAGGAACGGCAAAGAACGAAACCAGAAGATACTGCACTAAGTAACCAAGTGAACCTGGCAAGAGTGGTTAATGTCTACTCGGGAAAGGATGACCAAGTGAGAAGCCTAAAGTTGCTGATCAGTGACCCAACTTTGGATGAAAGAGGTAGATGTATCACAAAACCTACCTACAGTATTTGGAAAGACCTGTCCAAAAGACAGTCACATTGTTAGAAGCAGATTAAGATGTTACACCCCACTACTTGTTCTATAATGTTGAATATGTTATTTGTGTCGAGTTTGTTGGTTAATTTAAAGCAATTGTGTTACGAAATCACAAGTGATTTGGTGGGAGTGTAACTGACAGAGGTGTTATGTTCATGTTGTCATTTATTGTTCGCAAATTGTTTAAAATAGCAATGGGTTAATTTCAAGTTATGTTTGTTACAAACCGGATGTGTCGTCCAAATAGAGTTTCTGCTTTGGTCCAAAATTTTCCTGCAGGTGGCGGTAAAACAACGGCTGCTAATAAAACCCACAAATAAGAAATCCGCTCTGGAAGCTGGAGTAAAAGAAACAGAGAAAACGTTGCGTTTGATTCCGGTTCTGTTGTGTCTCTGGTCTGTTTTGTATTGGTTAACTGGACCCGAGTTCGGACTCGGTTGGACTCTGGGTCCGTGTCCTCTGGACCCATATTGTCTCCGAGTTTCAGCGGAGCGAAATAATGGAAGCTAACAAGGTGAGCTTCCCCCTCTTTTTGGTAAAACTTCTTCCTCGGGCTGCCTGCGCAGCTGTTTCTCCTTGTTGTAACACCGGCTTCATGCCCCTGCGTCTCCATTGCTCTCGAGTTTAACAACGTAAAGCATGTGTCGCAAACCCGCGCATGCGTCAAACATAAAGCAGCGCCGTCATCTCGCAAAACCACAATATGAAGCTTCTTTGCGACAGTTATTTTTTATTCTTATTTATCACGATAGAGACGATAGAAGGAAAGTAGCACGATAGACACGTTTCTATCGTCCCCACGATATATATCGTCATATCGCACAGCACTAGCTCATCTGTATATATTATACGTGTAAAAGTGTACATGCCGTACTTTCCGGCTTAAAAGTCGCTCCGCCCTATATGTCGCATTAGTCCAATTATGTCCAATAAAGTGGAAAAATCCATAAATGTGTCGCACCTCCGTATACGTCGCATCTATTATGTGTCACCGCTGACGCGTCGCGTACGTTACGCGTCACTGCTGACAACCCGGAAATGTGGGTCGTGTTTTGCCAAAAATGGATTGGCTGCGACATGGCTGAAGGACTTTAACAAGATTAACACGGTAAAAACAATTGTTTGTTTGCTGAAAATTATAGCAAAGATGTCTTAGCTGAACTTTTCCTTAATAAATGAACGTAATTGTCAAATCAGCTGGATTTAAAAATTAATTTTGCTACGTGCACACACAAGAGTGGAACTACTGCATTTCTTTAAAATTTAGCAAGATAAAAACTTTAAAAAATATATTTGAGGACTTCCGGTGGGACCATCATCACAATGGCCACATAGTGAGAGTGCTCCGTGACGAACCAGAGTAATTAGAGAAATTCCTCCTATAGAACCTAAGTAAATACACCAAAAATAATAACTTAAAAAAGGTGGACAGGACTTTGCAACTACTCAGAGACAAAAACACCGACCGAAGTCAGGTGGATGAGAAAGGAGAGACGCAGGAATAATTAGCAGCTAACAAGGTCGAAGCTAACGAGCCACGAGGAGTAGCATCGAAAAAAATGGTTGACACCAAACTGATACTACGAGAACTACCGGTAAAAGGGTTTCGTCAAGAAAATAAAGAACAATTTGAGACGATAAAAGAAGAAATTGCGAAGGTGAACACCAGGATGGAAGAGGCGGAGGGACGTATTGAGAAGGCAGAGGAAAGGATCCAAAATATGGAGGAGGTCATCACGGCTATGCTAACGCTACATGCTAAGCTGGAGGACAAATTGTTGGATCTGGAGAGTCGATCCAGACGTGAGAACATAAGGACATATGGGGTACCAGAGGGATCCAAAAAGGAATTGACAATGATCTCATTTATGGCTATGGGCTGGCTCGCGCTCTGGTGCCCGGCTCTAGCCGGGGGGCCCTCGGCTCGCTGGTGGGTTGGGGGTTCGTGTGCTGGGGGGGTTGGGTGTCTGGGAGCATGACTGGTGGCCCATGGGAGGGGGTAGGTTGACCTAGCCTGGGTGTCTAATGTGTTCTGAAAGTTGTTAGTATGAAGGGTGGGTGAAGTATTTCTTCTGGGTGGGGACTGAGTGGATGTCCTTGATGATGGTCTGGGACTATGCATGGCCGGTGTGCAGGCCCTTTCTATGGTAGGGGCCCGCTCCCGGTGCTTCCTGGCTCTGTCGGCAGTTAGGCGGGCGCTCTTGGCCATGTCGTCCATGTGGGATTTGGTGTCCTCTTGGGTGGCGGGTTGACTGCGGTTCGTAGGGATCTTGGCGGCCCTGGTGGATGTGGGCTGTTGGTTCTGCTGTTGGCGGCCCTCGTGGCCGTGTCCTTCTCTGGTCTAGAGCTCAATAGCCTGGCAATCGGAGAGGTGTTTTTGCCTCGCTCCTTGGGTGGACAATGGCGAGCTGGAGGGGTATGTAGGGTAAGCGGGGGGAGCTGACTCGCTGCAGGAGCATTGTTCCTGCAGTTATTTTCTCCCCATCCCTCACCACGCACCTCCGCCCTTTTCATCTCAAATTAATACATGTAGGGATTTTGAGACTCGTTATGCTGCAAAGTTTTTATATCTCTGTTGTTCAGAACCACCTGGGACTCAATTTTATTATACACCTTAGACATTCACTCATAAACATCCTCATAAAATTCACATAGAGGAATTTGGGGTGAGCACTATGGTTATGGGTGGTGAGATGACATCACTCTCGCCCCCCCGTGCCTATGCTCACTCACTATACATAGTTCCCATGTGATGTAACATCTGTGGCATTTCCGGGTGGACCTTCATGCGTGGAGGCGGAAAAAAGCTACGAGAGCAGCAGTTACAGTGCAGTTTACTGGCTGTGTATTTTTCACGTTGTTTTATTTATTTATTTCTAATTAATTGCAATGGTTACTTCGTGTTGGGTCAGTGGGTGTTCCAGTTGGGTAGACGTTTGGGCAACGCACAGTTTTCACTTAATCCCAAAAATAAGTAAACTGAAGGAATTATCTCCCTCGGAGTAGCTGACTGCAGCTCCTTCCTCTGAGTCTGCTCGGATCTGCTCTGGAAGACGTCGTGCTTTTGTCTGGTAAACAAAATATTCTACATAAATCATTTTGTGAAACAATATCAGAGTACTGTATACTGTCTGTGTTGGAGCTGTTTTTTTGTTTGTTTTGTTTTTCACGATTTAGCACCGTCTACTGCTGTGGTTAGTTTAGCATGTCGCGTTAACTTCCACATGGTAACACTCAACAAAGTGCTGGTTCTGGTCCAGCCTGGACTTTTTTTGGCTGTGTGTTATTTTAGTTAAACCTTTATTTAGCTGGTTAGATATGATTGAGACAGTTTACACATCTTTTTTCCAAGATAGACCAGTCAACAACAGCAGCTCTTAAAACATGACCCGTCATTAAACCAGAGTTATTAAAGCACACTTAAAATAATTATGTGAATCAAAGAAGAGAAAAATGCACATGAAGCTAAAATTGTACTGAAAAATGTGAGTAAATATCTGTTAAAGTATTTACTAAACAAATCTGTCGATAAATAATTTAAATACATGTGTGTGTAATACATTTACAGTACATACATACACTGTGTGTATGTGTATACTGTATACACACTGTATATACAGTATATGGGGCCAAGATGGTGTAGTGGCTAGGGAATCAGACTTGGGATCCGAAGGACCCAGGTTCGAACCCCGGCCACGGCACACCTTGGGGTGTCTATGAGTGCACACCTATTTTCCCCAGCTCCCCGGGCGCTGACCACGGCTGCTCACTGCACCACCTGGTGGTGGTTGGGTTAAATGCAGAGGCCAATTTCGTCTGTCAAGTATGGGAAACATACACAGATGACAAAAATGTGACATTTATTTTTATTTTTATTTTATATACATACATACTGTACTGTATATACTGTACTGTATGTATATGCATGACACATTGAATATACATAATATTTGAACACTGCAACATTGTCAGACTAGAACTTTCTGTTTGTTTTGATTTTAGCTCCCTGTTACTCTCATGTGAATAAAGCAGTGGGATGATGTCTGTACAGAAATTATCCCATAACACAAGTTCATCTTTTGGTTACTGCATTTGTTCTATTGAAATATTTATATTTTCAGGAAGGCCTGCACACAAGTCAAACACAGACTGGTCACCCACACTGAAGTTGACAAGACACACTTACCGGTACTCTGAGAGGCAGCAGCAGAAGAACAGCAGAAGAACACAAGCACCTGGCACAATAATTCAAAAATATTAAAGTAAATCTAAGATAAAATTACTGAAATCAATATAAAATGAAGCATTTATCTTTGTGAATGAGTAAAAAATTTAGGAGCAACTGTATTTATTTTGTCTACTTTGAGTAGCAAACTTGGTCTTATTTTAGACTTTGTGACGCAAACATGACAATGTTTACTAATCTTTTTTTTAAAGGTACAGACTAGTGAAGGGCCGGCAGAGTTCCATCGTATTGGACTCCGGAGGGGTTGGCTGCTTGCTCCAGTCGTCCAGTGGTCCCACATTATGAGGAATCTGTTCCAGTTTGTTTAAAATCAGAAACTGCACATCATTCATTGTTGAAGAGTGTTTTTTATCTGGTATTTATTCAGCAGGCAAATCATTTTCATTAAAAGACATCAAATCACTCACAGTTCTCATATTGTATTCACTTTCAACTGTTTTGAGTTTATAATTATAGCTTTTATTCTGAACTTTATCAGACTCCTCCTGGAGGAACCATACAGCAACATGCATGTTTTTATGTTTTGTACATAAAGGTTTTATTTATTTGCAGTAGAACTACTTCTCATTATTAGACATTAAACAACATATATTAATTATTGAAATAAAGAAGGTGAAACTTAGTGCAACTGTTTTATTCAAACTAAAGGTAAGCACACGTTCATTTAGCAATGCCTGTTTCACAGCGACACCAAATGTTCTTCAAAAGCAGATTTATTTATAGAAATTATATTTTCACTCATTTGTTGCTGTGGTGCATGACTGCACACAAACTTCTGGAGCTTCATCCATCCCTGGACCAACGAGCTTCATCCATCCCTGGACCAATGAGCTTCATCCATCTCCTGGAACTTGCCTTATGCAGAAATACTGTATAACACAAAGGAGGGAAATAATTAAAATGCTTTCAGGGTTTAAAGCAACATTTAACCAATAGATTAAAAGGAGTTACCAAATTGTAACTTTACCACTAACTTTATTAACAAAGGCAGATCATAGTGGGAAATAAATAATATCAGTGCCATTTACTGTAAAACTTTAAATATTTTGACTGAGCAATAATTACAAATGATTTATTTTGTTAACACTAGTTTAAGTATGAAAGGCAGTCATGGGCTAAATAAATGTAGTAATGTGAGAAATATCAGTGATCTTTACTGCGGTACAAGTAACAACATGAAGCTGAAGTAGCTTGTACAAGTTGATATTTACAACCATCTTTAACGTAGCAAACATTAGATTAGCTGTAGATTTTAATAAAGTAAACATGGCTGATATTTACTGTGGCACAAGTTACATTAGCAAAGCTAATCTTTGATATGTTAAAAATCGCTGATATTTACTGTATCTCAAGCTACGTGAGCTTAGCACGCAGTAAATAACCGATGTTTACTGTGTAGCAAAGATTAGCTGCTGTAGCTACAAGGGACATCTACGTGTATATTATTGTAATCACTTACTCTGTCAGTCACCAGAACTGTTGTTAACACGAAGATTTGGACGTCTTTCACAAACTGTCACCGAGTATAATGGTGGATCCAGACCGAATGCGTTTTCAACTGCAGTAGCGTCCGGTTTACATGCAAAGTCAATGGGGGACGCGCCTCCAGGCACGTCTTGGCGTCGGGCGTCACGTCACGTGCGTGTTGAGCGTGCTGGAAAGCGTTTGTTCGTGCACGTGAACCAGCGTCAGCCTCCAAAGCACGCCTCCAACATGCTGAAGATTTCGCCGTTCAACGCTTTGTCAACCAATCAGGGAGAGTCGGGCAGGAGAGAGAGGGGAGTCAGCTATGTGACGCGATAACGAGGGGACGGCTGTTGCGCAACTGTGTGACGTATTGTTTGTGGGACACAGAAAAAACCCGCGGAGTCATGGACTATGGAAGAGAAACTCATTGTAGCTGTGTGTTCGCGACAAGTCCTTCACGACCAGTCAAGTCTGCTCTACAGAGACAGAAATAAAAAGCTCCTCGCCTGGCGGAGTGCAGTGAGGACTCGGTATACCGGTAAGCTCCTCCCACACACCCCGCAGCAGTTTCGCGTTCCTGTTTGGACACCAAGTGCGTCCACTTGCGTGCGTGCGGAGCTTTTTGGAAGTTGAAACGCTGTTCGGTCTGGATGTACCATAAGCATCCATCCATGGATTTAAAGCTGTGAAGCTCCTCGTTGTGCACTCCTCGTAGTAATTAAATAATTAATTATATCAGAGTAACTTCTTGGTGACAAGTTGTCCACTTCGTCTGCCATGATTTCTTTCTCCAACTCATTCAACTCCGACCACTGCTATTTTTTTGCAGATATCAAGGTCTTGCGCCTTGGTCAAGCTAGTACTGTCCTTAGCTCTGGTAGCTCGACTCTGTTCGTCCGCCATTTCTGCCTTTAGGAGTGGCGAAAAACCCGGTACAGTATTGCGCAATACTGGTCACGTGTGTGGGAACTATGTACAGTATTATGCATTTAGACAGTAAGGGCCTGGGTTAGAGTTGGGGTGGAGGGGAAACTGGCATAATGCCAGCCTTTGCTCCTTCTCTTTCCTTTTTTTTAAGTGCGCTTTACAACAACACACACCAATAGCACATTTGGGGACGGGTGTGTGTGTGTCAGGGTCTAGATTTGTTAATTTCAATTT
>JBBPBX010000773.1:22970-67559 GCA_038048925.1 Garcialebias charrua | reverse complement strand
TTGGCTCTAAATTCCACAGATTTGAACCAAGGTGCACCAAAATCACTATGAGTGATCATTATCCATCCCTTGAACAGAAATCCATGATAAGTGGCCAATAGCCTCCATAGCGCCCCTACGTTATCCCTAAAGTTATATCTCAGTGATACAAAGTACATCATCCGATCTGAACCAGATTTATTGTGCATCATCAATGAGCACTTCTAGACACATTGATGTTGTGTTTAACTTGTGACTCAAGTGCGTCCCCTACATTATTCAAACGGTTATATCTAAGTGATACATCATCCGATCTGAGCCAGATTTTTGTTGCGTCATCTGTGAGCATTTCTAGACACATTGCACCTATTATAAAGCTATTTTTGATGTTTTACCTTGTCCTCCATGCCAGCAGTTCAGATCTGCTCCAGTTTACCTCAGATAATCTGGGATGAAATCTTCATTTCTGTAGAAGATATTCATTCAACCTTTATTTAAACATTTAATCCAATTGAGCCACGAGGACTCATTTACAAGACAGACCTGAATATAATTGTTCTATTTGTCATTTTTTTAATGGCAACCTGGATAATGTTGGATACATATTGTAACCCCAGATTCTATGAGTGTAAGCGTAGCGCTTTAAAAGCTGTCGCTTATTGGGTTACCCGTGCGCAGCGTGCCAAATACACTGAAAACTTCTAGTCCACGCCCACCTGCTGTGGGCCCCACCCGGTCCTATTATAAAACCGCATCTGGACCGGTGGTCGGCTCCCAAAAGGCATATTCTTTTCTTCAGCCAATTGAAAGCCAGTGATGCCCAGTTTTTAAAGGGCTACGCTTAAACTCATAGAATCTGGGGTTACAATACGTAACCAACATTCTATTTCGTGTAAGCATCGCCCTTTAAAAGCTGTCGCTTATTGGGTTTAAAGGGTGGAGCAGGATATGGTCCATGCCTCACTGGGTCTGACAGAGGACCATAACAACACTCTGACATCCACCTAAACCTCATTCAAGCGTATTTACGCACCATTGATCCATGCAGCTGGTAGGGTTGGGCATTGTTTGAATTTGAGCGATTCCGGTTCCGATTCTTTATTTCGATTTCGATTCTCGGTTCCGATTCTTTTTGTAGGCGGGGTTAAAAAAAGACATGTCAATTCAGTTCAGTTTATTTATACTGTACTGTATAGCGTCATGTCACAACAGAAGTTGTCTTAGGGCACTGAACAGAAACAATCAAATGTAAAAATAATAAGTTAACAGAAACGTTCATATAAAAATAATAAGTTAACAGAAACTTTCATATAAAAATAATAAGTTAACACTATTTATCTGAGGAGACTGCTTTGAGTTTAACTCCATCATGTTGTAAAAGAGCTACCGGCTTAAACGTCGCTCCGCCCTATATGTTGCATTAGTCCAATTATGTCCAATAAAGTGGAAAAATTCATAAACGTGTCGCACCTCCGTATACGTCGCATCTATTATGCGTCACCGCTAACGCATCGCGTATGTTGCGCGTCACCGCTGACAACCCGGAAATGTGGGCCGGTGTTTTGCCAAAAATGGATTGGTTGCAACATGGCCGCAGGAGCTTGCACGGAAGGACTTTAACAAGATTAATACGGCAAAAACAATTATTTGTTTGCTGAAAATCATAGCAAAGATGTGTCTTAGCTGAACTTTTCCTTAATAAATGAACGTAATTGTCAAATCAGCTGGATTTAAAAATTAGTTTTGCTACGTGGACCTACATGGGTGGGAACAATGCATTTCTTTAAAATTGAGCAAGATAAACACCTAAAAAAAACAGTTTGCTGACATTATAGCAAAAGTGTTTCTGAGCTGAACTTTACCTTTAAAAATTAACGTAATGTTCAAATCAGCTTGATTTAAATAGTTTTGCTTTGACGGCTCTTCCAAACGTGCGCGCGCGCTACAAAAACCATGTCTTTAAAATTTAACAAGATAAACACCTTTAAAAATATGTTTGCTGACATTATAGCAAAAGTGTTTCTGAGCTGAACTTTACCTTTAAAAATTAACGTAATGTTCAAATCAGCTAGATTTAAATAGTTTCGCTTTGACGGCTCTTCCAAACGTAAAATAAATACGAAATAAATTATAAATCAAATTTTAGCTCAAACATCTGCTAAAGCTAATCAGTTGTAAATGTCCATCCAATGATTACTTTCTGTAAGTTTCATCAAAATCTGTCTTGTGGTTCATGAGCTATTTTGCTAACAAACACTGAGGTAACAGTAGTTCAGACCTCCAGAGAGCAGGAGGCCGTGCTGCGACAGAGTGAGTCCAAGCAGAGGAGGTTGCTGTCGGACACATGAGCTGGGAACGGTCGGCGGACCCTAGCGGCCGAAAGTGGTACTGCGCTCCTAGCGGCCGAAAGTGGTACTGCTCCATTTTTTTGTCACAATGAATGGAAACGGTCATATCTCAGCCAAAAATTGGTCTAAAAATATGGGAAAAAATCCATAAATATGTCGCTTCGCCACATAAGTCGCAAGACATGCAAATTAGGAAAAAACTGCGACTTATAGGCCAGAAAATACAGTAGACGGAGTTCTTTCAGGATGAAATAATTTGAACTTCTATTTGAATTTTAATGCTATGAACTTTTTCCTTTTTGTTAAATTTACTATGAATTTCTCACAGGGCTATTTTCACCCAGTATATAAATATCAAACTTATGAACTTCAATATGTTATGAGTTTTCTTTTCGCAGGGGTACACTTTTATAAGAGAGTGTTATGTTTTAAAACCTCATGGAAACACATTTCCACATGTCCAGTGTCTGATGCTACAGCCATGTTACTGAGCTCCCATTGATGGGCTAACCTACTGCAGAATATCAAACAAAATTATTATTATTAAAATAAAAAAGAGCAACTTGTACAATCCAGTCCAGATTAGCAGCAGGTACAGTATAAAATCAGAAATGGTTCTTGTTGAGGAAAATGATCATATCTGGTTCTCAGGCAGTTATCTGTGAGTGTTCTGGACAGACAGTGTCTCCTGCAATGGACAACACGTTTGCTAGGTGTAGAAGAAGCTTGAACACAAATATGAGAAAGCAAGATCCGACAGCAAAGGATAAGTCTTGTGTTAGTTCCACCACCAGCAGCAGGGTCCTCAGACAGAACGGCTGGTGGAATGTCCTGGTACATCTGCAGCCCTCTCTCCACTTGTTTCTTCATGGACATGGAGCTGTGGCACTATGTTCTGTGCCTCTTCCTCAGCAAAAAGCTCCTACAATGGAGACTTTCTGGACAGACTGCAGGGAGGTGGTTCCTAAACAAACAACAGGTCCATCAGTATTATCAGTAAAAAGATTATTAAATCATTACATTATTAAGATTGAGAATGTATATAATTTCATCATACACTTACACTCGCTTCCTCATCTTCCACTCCCTCATTCTCAGGCCTTTCTTCAGACAGCATGGTGACCCCATCATCTCCACAGTCTTCCTCTGTTGACCACAAAGAATATTACTAGTATTTAGATTTCAGATTTTAATAGCAGAAAGGACAATTGTGCATGAATGACATTTCACCTGCTCCATCATCTTTCTCTGGATCTGCTCCCAGACACGTCATCCAGCTTCTGTTTAAAGTGCAGAGCAGCTCTTCTCCACCTTATAACAAGGTGGAATTAACTTATTTCACAAGTGGTCCATGGTAGGTGGTGTGTACTTGGGTTGATGGTGTTCACCATGTCCCTGCAAACATATAAACAAACATGTCCCTGTTAGCTTAGGATGGACAATTATTAGCTCTGTTTTTATTGCCTAACTAACCTAAATGTTGGTGATTCCACATTTGAAAAGGGATGCAACCTTTTCACAAAATATGCTGTGTTCTGTCCCAAGTAACAGGGAATGTTAAACTAACGTTCTGGTATGGTTCTTACATGGTTCTGTTAGATCACAACGTTCTTAAAACGTTCTTTGAAGGTTTTGACTAACGTTTGAACAAACCTAGATATAACGTTCTAACCTAACGTTATTATAACGTTAAACAAACGTTCCCTTTGCCACCTGCCAGTTTCTTTACACAAAGTATTTTCACACTGGTTTATTTTTAGTACTTCTGTTTTAAACGTTTTGTCAGTTTTTTGAAACAGCTCGAGCTGTTTTTTTATATTGTTGTATATATATATATATATATATATATATATATATATATATATATAGTATATTGTTATTATTATTATTGAGCATGCATCAGGGTATTATTATTATCATCATTATTATTATCATTATTCAATTTTATTCTGCGTTACTCCAGGCGTGAAACGTGAAGTTGTTTGCTTTCTGCCATTTTTCTGTTTGTGGTCTTCATGCGTTATGATTGGATTGGGGGTAGAACGTGATCATGTACGTCCCAACCAATCAACGCCACTCTTGCTTGTCAGGTTGCATGTGAACTTTGTCCTAACCAATCAACGCCACTCTTGTTTATCGGGGGAAGTAGCATGTGATCATATCCAACCAATCAACGCCTCTTGCTTCGCGCGCTTCGTTCAAATGTAGCTATTTCCTTTTCATCTGTTGGACAAGAAGCTCTTGTTGTCTCGGACTCAGCGCTCGTAAAACTTGCTTTTTATTAGACGTCGACTGGTCTGACTGTGGACGACGACTGGACATTCAGTTGGAAGTTGAAGGTAATCGGTTCTGTTTTGTTTATTTGCTAGCTGTTAGCTCTGTTCACTTGAATGAACAAAACCTGCTGTTGCTAAAAGCTAAGCTAACAATGAGCTAAAACGGGTGTGTGTGCTGCTGAGGCAGATAATTTGAGGCAAGTAAAACACTGCAGGTTAGGTTATTCTAGCGTTTAAATAAGCCATATATGCTACGAGTTATTTTTTTTTTTTTGGCTTAGTTCCTGGATGGTTTTTCAAAGAGACAAGGCCCCGCATCCTCGCGCTGTTTGCGTCGCATGTCCGTTAACACACATGCGCTCACTAGCCAGCAGAACAATAACCGCAGCCAGGCTGAAATACTAATTTACTTTAAATACGTATTTCGGCAACATTACTGTTTTTGTAGCTGCTTAAACAAGAGGCTGAAGGAAGACTGTGTGAATGAGATATATCTCATTCACACAGTCTTGAGAGGTCTTGAGAGTCAATTACTTTCTGAGAGTTTCATTAAAGATTTACTGGTACATGAGATATTTTACTAACAGACACACAGGCAGGCTAATATGAGTGCCAGACTTTGGTGGTGGTGGTGCTAAACAGTTCATAGTAACACAGCAGAGGTGTTTGTCCCTTGTTGATGTGAATCTTTAGGTTTGAATCCTCTTTATTTGTCTCTAAGTTGATGGAAGCATCAAAGTGATGCATGTAGAACAGAAACTAAAGGTTCTCACATGTTCTCAGTCTCCAAGAGCAGCTGCACAACCTGAACATGTGCAGCTGCTCTGCTCCCAGTCCTTTGTTGCAAGTCTCAAGAGTTCAAGAGTTTGATTCTCATCATTCCACAACATGACATGCATGAGGAGGAACCAAACAGTTCCTGAGCTCCACTTATGTCAGCATTTAAGAAGTAAAGAAGAAAATAAAACTTTATAACTTGATGTTGATTTATTTTCTCACACTTCACCTGCTTCTCTTTACTGCTGCCAGAAAGGAGAATGATGAAGTGATGTTGTTTAGAAGAAAATGTCTCGCTCACTTTTCTTCATGTCACTGCCACAAGTGACAGCAGCTCTCTGCATGTGCTACATCACTTGATTGATGTGACAAGAGGAAAGGAGAGGTGTTTGTGAACTCTTCAGAGATGCTCTCGTCCATCTTCTCTTCTCCTCCATCCTGTTGGAAGCTGCAGACTATTGACTTCAGCTCACACATGTTCTCTTTGATTCAGACTCTACAGGTTGTCAGAGATCAGCTGTGCCTCTCTGCTCTCAGCTCTTCAATCCAACCCCTCCCATCTGACACAACTGGATCGGACTCAGAACCTAGCCTTGAGAGGTAATTTCTAAGTAGTTTGAGTAAAGCAATTAAGACACTGATTTTTAAAACCAGATGTGGAAATGGAGAATGCCTTGTTTGAATGTTGTATTTATTCTATAGATCAGTCTCCTACTTCCTGTTCCTCCTTTATATCTTAGCTCTTCATTGCACAAATGACCAATGTAAATTTTGAATGGTCTCAAAACACTACTGTACTATACTGTATAGTGACTAGGGGTGTAACGGTACGCTAAAATTACATTTCGGTTTGGTTCAACTACAAGGAGGGCTCGGTTCGGTTTATTTTCGGTACCAAAAAAAAAGGACAAAATAAAGACTTACAAAATGTTTATTTTGAAAATATGCCAAAAATACGTTTGTACTGTACAGTATTGTAGTAATAAATAAAAGTGACCCATTTGGATGATATTTTAAATAAACAGCACTCTACAATAAAACTATTTTAACAATAATAAAAATCTTAATAAATACAATAACAGTCAGAACAATAAGCAGCAACAGACTGTTTACAATCTAACTAATCAAGTTTTTGTCCAGTAGCATCAGTGTGGCTGTATTTGTCCTCATTACTGTACTCACAACTTCTTCTTGGTGGGACAGGTGCTGGAAAAGTTCAGAGTTCAGTTCAGTCATCACACACTTCTTAGCTGCAGGTGATCTCTGGTGGATGTCTGTCCCAGACTGGAAATAAAACACAATAAAAAAAAAAGTTAATAAGATTATGATTTTGAATAAAAAAGATTATTTAGATAATTTTGATTTGATTTGATGTTTATTCATTCATTTTAAAAGAACAATACAAAACAGTTTCATCAGATACAAGAATACAAGTAGGATAAAATGAAAGGAGCAGAAAGAAGATGAAATCTTATTATATCTGCCCCTTATTTCACAGTTTGTTCAAACAATGATAACCTTCAAACTACATCACAAAATGAATAACTCTACTAAATTTTCCTAACTGTAAAGCTAGATTCATACTTGACGCGCCGCGCATTGCGCGAGGGTGCGCGCTCCAAAAGTGACGCAATTTCACAGTCCCCGCCCCTGCGCGTTGGCCCCGCGCAGGGGATTAGCGCATGCCGTGCACCTCTGAATTTTTGAAACTCCGCAAGCCCTGCGCGCGCGCGGTGGGCGCTACGATTTGATTGACCGACAGCCTTCACCCTCTTCACGCCGGAGCCTGCAGCTGTTTGCGCCGCTGTGGTCGTGGAGACGGAGTCGCGACGCATGGAGGAATGTTTTGTGACACAAAATGTATTAAATTCTCCTTCGTTCCTGATCTGGAGTCGGACTTTTCTTTTGTTTTTTCGCCAAAAGTCACGTGATCGCTTTCTCCTCCGCTGACTCCATGCATTAAAACCGCAAATAAAGACAACAGTTCAGCACGCGAGCGGAAAGCTATTTGTTTTTGTTGTGTGATTTCAAACAGTTCTTCTTCTACGTTCTTCTACGGTAGATTTCTTCTTCTACACCTTTCTTGCAACATATGCACAGGTTTTAGAGGGTACTGCCTCCTGCTGGTCCGTAAAAGAACAGCACTTTGCCATGCGCCGCCGTGCGTCAACCATAAACACAGAGGCGACACTGTAAACGCATTTCGCCGCACGGCACAGTGCACGCGCAGCGCGCGCGCTCCAGCCTGCGGACCAAAGCGCGAGTCTAACTCAGCCTTAATACACAAACTACATCACAAAATGAATAACTACTTAATTTTTCTAACTGTAATACACAAACACACTAAGCTACATCATAAGTACAACATAACTGTAATACACAAACACACTAAGTTACATCATATATAGTTTTTGAGCAAGTCCTTTTTGACCTTTTTCTTAAATGTATACATTGATTTTGCATTTTTAACATCACTCTCCAGAACATTCCACAGATAATAATAATAAAAGAACAATACCTCTTCTTGAACGGTTGAATCTCTCACTCATCATTAGGGCAAGGCTTTGCTCCAGGGCTTGTTGACATCAGTTTTTGTTTTTTCATAAAGTTCTGAACTTTTTGAGTGATGGGTGTTCGTAGCGAGGATCAATAACTTTAAAGCCTGCGCATAATAACAACATTCAGACTTACATTCAGATATTTAAAAACTCACAGTTTGTGTTATTGCTCTAGACTGATATGATTTATCTGATAAAAGTAGTTTCAAGGAGAAATGTAATCAAATCTGAAAAAATCGATATAACAAGAATTTCATATAGTAAATAACACACATAAACATACTTAGTATGCTTTTTTCAAGTCAGTAGCTTAACGAAATAGTTTTTTACATTTTTCCTGCTACATGCCGAAGTACAGTGATTTCTGTAGTAATTTTCTGGACGCACTTTTATGACGCAATTAAGACCTCCTTTGCTATCTTACAATAACACTGAAGCTATAAACCCATCATTACTGTCCTCTTGTCTGTCATTTAAAATGGAAGCAGAAGACTTTTTTGAATCTGAAGGATATCACTTTAGTTTGTGCGGGAGGTTCTGGAGATTTTCTGGTGGCTGGTCTGATATGTGGGCTGCAGGACCAGCGCTCCCCGTTTTCTTTTTTTTAAGACCTTTTAATTAACATATAAACACAGAACACTGCTGCGCCTGGAGCTGCAAGCTCTCGACTTTTTTTTCTCACGACCTGTCAATCAATTCAGTAGGCGTGTCAGCAAATGACCAATCAGCTACCTCAATTTGTCCCGTAGGTAAACGCTCTTTGTCTGGAGCTGCGCTGCAGCTGCTGAAATGACGTCAAGAATTTGGTGCGAAAACGCGAGAATGTATGCAAGAACGTATGCTGGGGTATAGGGCTGAACTCTCTGCGTACAGTACGTGCGTACGGACATGCGTACAGACGTACGCAGAGCTATACTGGGGCTTTAGAGCCCTAACAATTGTTTGTTAGTGCACTGAAGGCCACTTGCTATTCACAGGGGGCTGAACAATACTTGCAATAACAGCATTGTAAGAGGGTGATGTTGTCTCCGTGAGGTCCATTGCTATGCCATTCATCCATTAACATCACCTCATGTTGCAGCATGATAATGCATGACCCCATGTTGCAGAGATCTGTATGCAATTCCTGGAAGCTGAAAACATCCCAGTTCTTGCATGGTCAGCATGCTCACTTGACATGACACCCATTGAGCATGTTTGGGGCGCTCTGGATTAGCGTATACGACAGCGTGCTCCAGTTCCTGACAATATCGAGCAACTTTGCACAGCCTTGAAGAGGAGTGGACCAACATTCCACATGCCACAATCAACAACAGGATCAACTTTATGAAGGGGATGTGTTGCACTGAGGCAAATGGTGGTCACACCAGATACCGACTACCGGTAGTTATCTGACCCCACTTTTGTAAAACTGGACATTTTAGAGGGGCCTTTTATTTTGCCCGCCTGAGGCACACCTGTATCTAATTAGCATTTTGATATGACACACCTGTGAGGTGAATGGATTATCTTAGCAAAGTGCTCACTAACAGATTTACAAATTTGTGAAGAATATTTGAGGGAAAAAAGGCCAATTGTTAGAAAGTCTTAGATCTTTGAGATCTGCTCATAATAATAATAATAATAATAATAAACTTTATTTGTATAGCACCTTCCTACAATGCCTTGCATTGACCAAGGTGCTTAACAGGATAAAAAGATGAATAAACTGGAACAATAAATCAGTGAGAATAGAATAAAAAACAACAGTAATAAAAGAAGGCAATAGAAATAAAAAAATGCTACATACTAAAATACCAAAAGTAATAAAAGTTACACACTGAAAGCTTTTTTGAACAAGTGGGTCTTCAGTCTGGTTTTGAACAGAGTCAGATGATGAGTCTCATGATAAATGGAAGCAAAAACAAAAGCGTTGCGTTTATATTTTTGTCCAGTACAAATCAAATTACTTTACATTTTCCAAAAAAAAAAAGGTACAATTTATTTGTGTAAACATTTGATATGTTTACTACGTCTTTTGTTAACAAAAATAGGTTCAAGAGATTTGAAAATCCCTACATTCCTGTTTTATTTACATCTTACATAGCCTGGTTTAAACCAGACCCTTGTCCTTCACTTCGCTTTGGACTAGGGTCTGGCATCTCTGCCATAGACAACGATTTCTCCTGGAGATTTTTGAATGGACCAATCAGAGAACAGGAGGCAGAGTTTTGTTAGTTTAGTCTGGTGAGGTCCAGGCTATTCAGATAAATTGCTCAGAAACCACTCGGTGGATATTTTTTCTGCCACCAGTGTGTAATTATATGTCTTTAATTTACTGACTGTTGGCCTAGATGAAACATTTGAGATAAAATTCGATTTTTTATCATTTATTTTCGTAGCGCACCCGAGGCTGTTTGGAAAATATCAAACCGAAACTATTTAATATCCAGCAGATTTGACCATTTCGTGAATTGATTTAGGAACTGTTAAGCTCAGGAACACTTCTGATATAACGTCAGCGGTGAAATATATTTTTTCTCAGCAGAGAAATAATAGTTTTTTACCTTGTTTTGATGAAAATTCGTTCGTGGCGGCAGCCATTTTGAATGACGACGTCAGTCGACATCGTTCAAAACTCCGCCTTCTGCTCTCTGATTGCTCAGGAACACTTCTGATATAACGTCAGCTATGAAATATATTTTTTCTCAGCAGAGAAATAATAGTTTTTTACCTTGTTTTATTGAAAATTCCTTCGTGGCGGCAGCCATTTTGAATGACGACGTCAGTCGACGTCGTTCAAAACTCCGCCTTCTGCTCTCTGATTGGTCCGAACAAAAATCTACCGGAGAAATCCTTGTGGGTGGGTGCAGTCCCAGACTGTGCAGTGAAGGGAAATGAGAATTGAGCGGAGCTGTGCAGGAAGGCGAGGGCCAGGCTACATCTTACACAGCGTCGCGACTTTTTCCAGAATTGTGGTTGCAGACTGGACGACAGAAAATCGACCAGTTGGCATTTAGAGGCTGGGAACGAATACATGTAGTCCCCGACTTACGAACGATTTCCGGACCCAAGGACCGTTCGTAACCCGACGTAAGTCGGAACCCATAGCACGTGCGTTTGTAAGTCCGGATTTTCGTTTGTAAGTCGGAAAAATGTATGCTAGCGCTGCGCCAAACACCCGTTTTTCAACACAAACGTACATATTGGTTCATAAACATGCACAGAACTTTGTTTACAAACGGTTAGCTAACACACTTTCATCTAAAAACACCTAAAAACACATACCAGTGCTGTATTTAATGTACAACTGTACTGTTCGTAGGTCAGTTCGTAAGTCGAGGGCGCCGTAACTCGAGGACTCCCTGTAGTTATTTTTCAAGACATGTACTGCAACAGCTTTTCATCTCATTGTGCTGTAATTTCTAAAGGTCAAACCCAGCAGCTCACAACTTGTGGACCTAATTTGGATCAGTTATTCACTTTTCCAATGAGTGAATGCTAAAGCAACCCAAATGAATCCATCGTCCACAAACATGGGCCACCTGAGTGCAACATGAATGAGCATTTTGCCTTGACAGCTAAACCCAACTGCACCCTTCCCCCTCTGCAGGATTTTGTTTACAAATCCTGCTGCAGCAAAACTACAGGAACAATAACCTGTCAAGCTGACAACACACAGACAGGACTTCTTGCAGGATATTAAACTCCACACAGTTTGTATTTTATTTTCCTGTAGGCGCATTCTTCTTATTATTATTTCCCCTAAAAATGAAGCCCTAGCCCCGGCTGCCCCCTCCTCCACTCACCTCCCCCGCGCTGCTGTTGGAGGAGCTCGCTGCACTGGGGGTGGGAGACCGCTGCAGAGTCACCAGGGCCATGGCCGGGTGGGCTGCGGGAGAAGGGAGGGATGCGCCGCCGTGATCGTCTCTCTGTCACCGGGTAGAAAAACGCCGAGTCAGACTCTCATCCAGCACCCGCGGTGCTCCCGTTGGGTCCGGCTCCGGGAGTCCTCTGCGGTCACCGGAGTCCTCATGAGCAGAAAGTACCGAGGAAAACAACAAACAAACTCAGAGTTCGTGTCCAGCTCTCAGTCCGTTTGTTTCCGCAGACAAACAAACAAAACACGCTGCAGGTGGTGCTGCGCGAGCCGGGGCAGAAATGACATGCAGATTCACCGGACGCCTCTGATTGGCTGGCCTAGTTCGCGTGCGCGATGTGATTGGTCGGATGTTGTCAAGGTGACAGACCAGACTAGGAAGTCCCACATGATGATCTGCTAGATTTTATCAGTTCTTTGTTTTGACATACACATGAATGCAATTTCACAATAATTCATTATTAGATCAATTCAAGTTATTCAGGAGTGAAAACCTGCCAACATACACATTCCTAGAAGCTAAACAGAGTGTTTAATATTCATTTAAACACATTACATTTTGTACACTATCATTTAATGAGATTGTCTTGTATTGTTTCTTCTGTAAAAAAATGAACAAATTTAATAAACATAAACATTTATAAATCTGTGGAGGCCCATTTCCGCCACTCTTATCAAAAATAAAAAATCAATAAATAGTAAAAATTATCTCAAAAACAATTAAGATAGCATCTAATTATAATGAGATATTATCTCAAATTAATGAGATACTATCTCAAATTAATGAGATACTATCTCAAATTAATGAGACAGTATCTCATTATAATGAGACAGTATCTTAACAGTATCTTGAGATAGTATCTCAAATAAACGAGATAGTATCTCAAATAAACGAGATAGTATCTCAAATAAACGAGAATACTATCTCAAATTAACGAGATACTATCTCAAAATAATGAGATACTATCTCATTAAGAGACAGTATCTCATTATGAGATAGTATCTCATTAAAATGAGATCGTATTTTGATATACTATCTCATTATAATGAGATACTATCTCAAATTAACGAGCTACTATCTCAAATTAACGAGCTACTATCAAATTAACGAGATAGTATCTCAAATTAACGAGATAGTATCTCAAATTAATGAGCTACTATCTCAAATTAATGAGATACTATCTCAAATTAATGAGATACTATCTCAAATTAATGAGATACTATCTCAAATTAATGAGATACTATCTCAAAATAATGAGATACTATCTCAAAATAATGAGATACTATCTCAAAATAATGAGATACTATCTCATACTATCTCAAAATAATGAGATACTAATAATGAGATACTATCTCAAAATATTGAGATAGTATCTCATTATGAGACAGTATCTTATTATAATGAGACAGTATCTCATTATAATGAGATAGTATCTAAAAATAATAAGATACTGTCCCATTATGATGAGATCGCAAATTAACGAGATTTACAAGATAGTATCTCAAAATAATGAGATACTATCTCAAAATAATGAGATAGTATCTCAAAATAATACTATCTCAAAATAATGAGATACTATCTCAAAATAATGAGATACTATCTCAAAATAATGAGATACTAACCAAAATGGATGGCAAATGATATTTTTTCGTTTTTAAAACAAGATTTTATAAAGTATTGGGAGATAATAAATAAAAAAAACAGCTCTAAGTGTCTCACAGTAAACGGCTTCACTTGTTTTATTTAACCAGTAGACAAGCTGAATGTCAATAAAGTTCCAGACAAATAGAAAATTCTCACATTTAAGAAACTGCAACCATCACAAATGCAGTGTTTTGCAATTAAACAAACTTCAATCTGACACAGGTCGTGGATTTTCTAAAAACTTGTGACTAGTTCTCAGAAGCTTGCAAAAACCCAATCAATTTTATCCAAACACGTTTAGGAATTAAATTGACCTGGACCAAGTTAAAATTTGTTGTTCAACAGCCACAAACCCATAATGAGTATTTGCTAACACTGAATGTTTTACACAAATCAAAGAAACATTGTAAAAAAATAAAATAAAATAAAAATCGATTATATATATATATATATATATATATTCTTCTCCCCATCTTCTTACATTCCCATTTGATCTAGAAAAAAGAAATGAGTAAAACAAGAATAATTACTAAATTATTTAACATAAAACAATTTTATTCCCAATAAAGCAAAACTGTTGGCATTGATTGCAGATCATGTGGACTTTGGAGTCGGGTCACATAGGTGCAAATAGCTACTGTAACATAAAAAATAAAAAGTTGGGAGTGATATAGCACAAAATAAATTACCATTTTCAAAGAGGAGTTAAACTACTTTTCTGAATTATAAATTTAGGTCAAAAGCAACAACTTAAAATAAGAAGTTTTGAAAAATTGCTATTCAGATATTTCATTTTTAAAGACTTGATTTGATAGAAACCTATGTTTTGTTCTTAACAATTTTTTGTAAATTATTCAGCACCAACACTGCATCTGAAAATTATCTTGAAGGTTTTCTGTTTATCTTATTTAGTCAAAAAACAACACAACAGCTTAAAAAAATAAATAAATACAGGAACATTTTTTTCTGTTTTCTAAAACAGAATTTTTTTTCCCCTGTATTTTTGAAATTTGGCCTTCTAAGGCCAAATTTCAAAAGTATGACTGAAACATTGAGAAGAACAACAAAATACTGAGATTTTTCAGTTGCCAAAATATTCATTTTCATATTTGAAGAAGTCCCCGCGATCCGACTTCGGAACAAGCGGAAGATAATGGATGGATGGATATTTGAAAAAGTACATGGACTTATTTTGGACTTATTTAACATTCATAAATGAAAATGTTCAATCTTATAGGTTTAAAATGTTCACTGTGCAAGTATGCAAAATCATTCTTCAAAAAGTCAAAAATATCACTGTGGGTAAACAAATTATTCAAGAACAAAAACCCTTCAGCTGTGATTAGACATGGACCGTCGGGCTTCAATTTTCCTTCCCTGTCTGTAATGACATAGTCCTTCTGGTCCGTCATCATACAGATTAATCAGACCAGAACCAAACGTTCAATCCTGAGGAGGCTGGGACAAATTACAACCTCCTTTTCTCCCCTTGTTTGACCCGTCACTGCTCCGTGGAGTTTGGTGTATGGCCTGACTGGCTGGTTGTGTTGGTCGTCTGCCCTCTGATCTCCTGACTGAAGCTCGACTCCTGCAGACCCCTGCCCAGCGTCTCAATAGGCAGAATTAAAGATGCGAGTCCAGCCAGCAGACCGCAGCCACAATACACCGACAGAGTTAAATACACAGACTTCCTGAGCATCACCTGGAAGGAACCACAACATAAAATCTGAGGAATCAAGACAGCTGAAAATGTGCATCGTCAACAAGGATGGTTCATACATTAAACAGAAAGACCCCATGGTTTATCTAAACCTGTACTTTAGAGTTATTTTTGTCAAGTATCACTAAAAATACAATTACTATATGTTTGTTAGTCCTGATTGTGTCCAAAATTTAAATGTCAGCCTGTGTTTTTACTGTAGAGGACATTTTGTTTGAGCTTTTACCAGAAGGAAATGTGATCTCTCTGTTATTTTCAAGACTTTTACGGTACTTTTAGTGTTTTGTTCTGGTGTTTACTGGGTTTAGAGATAATGTTGAAAACTGGGAAACTATTTAAACATCAAAAACATGCATATGGGTAATCAAAACATAAAATAAAAAAAACTAATTTAAAGAACCAAATTGACAGATTTATTTTTCTTGTGAGCTTTATTTTGTAGCCTGAAAACCCTTTTTATTAAATTTTAATTACATAGCTGAAATGAAGCCTTAGGATTTAATAAAATTCTTACAAATGGTTTTAGACTTTAACATTGCGATCGACAGAGACTATGAATTAAAATCACAACTTGGTTGCAAATTTAGCACACAAAAAAAATACTTATTTGAACTTCATTGTTGTCTCAGTTAGTCATATATTATAAAAGCAATCAATATATAAATAAATATCAGCTGTACATGTCTTCAGGATTCAGTAAATGTGCAATTACAGAAGTGAAAAAATTAAAACTTTTGATTTTTTCTTTTTTTTCTGAAGCTTTTATGAATTTAAGATCGTCAAAATTTCTATGGTATATTTTATTGATTAAGTCATTTGGTGGTTTTCTATTCCTGCATCCAAACTCTGTTGATGTAATATTTAAAAGCATCTATAAAACATCTTCATGTTCTGTAAGATTAGAAACAGTTTGTCGAATTTTCTCCACAATGTCAAACCTGAACTTGTCTGAAAACAAGTCAGTCCAATACTTCTGCATACCTGAGCCACAAAGGGTGTAATCAGGGCTCCGATCCTTGCTACTGCACTCGAACTCCCCATCGCTATGGCTCTGGTTTCAGTGGGGAACACCTATATCACATTACAAAAAAGCTTTTTAACAACTTCAGCTCATCCAGAAGTGCGATTACCGGTAATATGAAAGTCATACTTGCCTCTGGTGTGTAAATAAAAACAACTTGATATGCTCCAGAGATGAAGGCTCTGGAGATGAAGATGAAGATTGTAAGAGTGACCCTGCAGGAACCCAATGGAGACACGGGGTTAAAGATACACAACAGCCTTAAAGCGCTGCTGCGGTTCCAGTAACATAAACAGCAAACTCACCTCCCAATACAGGCAAACAATGGAAGAACAAACAAAGAAAACATGAAGAAACAAATCGCCATGGTTTTCTTCCTGCCGAGGTAATCGACTGCAAAAAGGACGATTAAAAGACCTGAAAACAAGCAAAAATGAATAAAAAAAGGAATAAATTACCATGCAAGAACCTATGTTTTTTGGGTCAGAGGTGAGTAAACTCAACAAGTCTAACTCAAAAAGACAGTGAAACTTCCAAGTAATATTTCAGCAAGAAGAACTCTTCACCAGTGGTGTAGTCTACATGATACGCGGGTATACTAGAAACGCGTATGAATTTCAGTATGCCCACTTAAAAGTGCCCAATGATACATGACATACCATAGGCACGTGTCATTGATATGCTAATGGCAAACGCTTCCGTAACAATCTATCGGTATGCAAAGCTTGTTTATTACATTTGCTTATCCAGCAAATCATTGTATAATTATGGTAAAATTTCTGTTCCCTTACTTAATCCTTGAACATGTTCTGCTTTGATACGGTTTTATAAATTCTACATGTTTTTAATACAAAGCCAACTGTTGTACAACATTTGTTGTTCATTGATTTAAATATAAGGATCCGAGAAATTTGGAAATGTTCAATATGCTTAAAACTCAAAACAAATTGACAATTACATTGTACTAACCAGTGTACTTTGGGTTTCTAAACACAGAGTATACGGACCAACTGCAGTGAAGTTAGATTTACGTTGGACGTTGGCACTCCATGGCTTCAGCAGTGTCCAACATCCAACGTAAAACTAACTTTACCATGGTATACCCACTACAAAAATGTAGTCTACACCACTGCTCCTCACCTAAAAGAAAAAAAAAAATTTGGGAGCATTTTACCTGGGAACTCAGCCAAGGTTGTCCATAAAAGATCTTTGTAGTCGGCTGATGTTAAATGATTACATTCAAGGTCACACCTCGGCTCTATCTTGACCCCTTGGGAAGCTAAAGGAGAGAGACGGTTTTCTTAATGATGTTTCCTCCAATGAAAGACAAAGCTGATAATTTTCAAAGAAGGGGTTACACACCACCGCATGCATCTCCTGCTTGGAATAGCTCCGTGGTGAGCAGGACAATCCCATAGTAGGAGAAGGCATTTGCAAACCTTTGGATAAAATATCGAGAATAAATCTCCTTTTATTCAGAGAAAAATAAACCAGGATGTCTGAACAATGCACTGCCTCGTCGTTTCTTTGTTCACGAAAAGATAAAATGACACTCCCAAGCATGTTTGCATTGATCAGCTGGTACGTCTTAAATAAATAATTAACTTTGATTAATTACCACATCGAAGAAGGTTGTGAAGAAAACTTTTAACTAACCATAAAAACCACAGAAGAAGAGTGGTTCTCCAGTACTGACTAGCGAAGAGATCTTTGATCTGTCCACGGTTATTCTGTGAAGTATGGGCAAGAAGTTAATTAATATTCATAGATTTATTGTTATATTTAGAGTATATTACATTTAACTTCACCTGTTTGTATTCAGTCAGTGTTCCCTGAGGCATCGTTTTGCCATTCTCCGCAGCGATGCGTGTTAATGTTGCCATAGCCTTGTCCCTCCGTCCCGACAGCACATCAAACCGTGGACTTTCAGGCAACCACTGTGTCAAACACAAACATGAGCTGAGAGCTGCTATTTTTACCACAGTGCTCTATTAGTGCCTTATACTCACAAAGCAGAAACAAATGAAAATCCCGACTGGTACGGCGGACAGGCCGAGCAGCCACCTCCAGCCCAGAATGGGCATTATCCACAAGGCCAGGAGGACCTCGAACACAGCACCGAGTGCCCAAAAAGCCTGAGGCACACATATCAGAAGGGATTTATTTATTTATTTATTTGTTAATATCTGAAACACAGCAAAAAAAAAACCTTTCATGATCAACTAAATCAAAGTACCCCGGTCAGCGTGATGCAGATGCCTCTCGTCTTTGCTGGGAGGAATTCGGAGTACAGTGTCACTCTAAAAACCAAGTGGATGTACATTTTTTAACACAAACATCTTAGAGTTATCTCACTGTGTAAGAGTAAAGGAGCAAACTTACGACTGAGGGGCTCCTCCGAGGCCAACACCTACAAGGCCCCGAAGGACCAAGAGCCATCCGTAGACTGGACTGAAGGCACTCAGCAGACCATAGAACAGAGTCCAGCACATGCAAACGGTCAAACCCTTTGCAATATACAGAAAACACAAGGCAATGCAAGGAAGTTATTCATTCTTTCTAGTAAAATAACCTAAAACATGACACTTACTAGTTTTCGGCCGTAATTGTCGGACACAATTCCCCATACAGGTGAACCAAACCCCATCCCGATAAATACAACCTGATTAAAAAAAAGGCTGAATAAAACATTTGTGTACACTGAACTACCATAATAATATGTTTATAAAAATATCAACCAAATGGTCTTTACGGATGTTATGAGTGCCACTTGGTAGCCTGGGAGCCTCCACTCGCAGTGCAGCTGGGGTCCCAGGATGCTGAGGATCATCATCTCCATGGCATCTCCGACCTGAACCAGAACCAGAACCACGCATGAGAGGTGGCATTAGGAGGACATATAAGAGACAAGGCCTCTGGATAAAAATTAAAAAAAAGTTTTTACCCATGCTAGACCAGTGACGACAGAAATCTTCCACTGAAAGACTCCAAATCCGATGGCCTCCAGTGCATCATCCACCGTGAAGGTTCCTGTAAAAAGTGCAAGCTGGGTCACTGCAAATGCATGAATCAGCTACTTCCAAAATGAAATAGTCATTAAAACAGCAGTCTGGATCTTTTGAAGTGGGGTTCTGTGGAGTGGTTCTGAACAAGTAATAACTTACCTGTTGCAGACAGCTCTTTGAATGACCTCAGTTTGGAGAACTTGTTTAATTCTGACAGGATTTGACATAAATTGTTATTTATAGAGAATTATGCAGTTATTTAAAAGCCTAAACTGAAGCAGCAGCAGTTAGCCATAGCATATAACACAGCCTTGAGCAGGGGTGGCCAATCTTTGTCCTTGAGGGCCACTATCCTGCATGCCTTAAGAGAGTAGTGACCCTCAAGGACCAGGATTGGACACCCCTGGCCTTGACTACTTCCTGCAGGATTATTATACCAGTAATATTTCTGCTAGAATAAAATTCCTTCATTCATTCAACCTTTATTTAGTCAGGGTAATCTCATTGAGCCTCGATGACTCATTTACAAGAGGGACCTGTCTACAAACTAAAGAATGATGACAACAGCAACAGTAGAGTTTCCTTAAACAATCAACAATAGACAAACATAAGAGAGAAATACAGATTTTTTAAAAACAAATTAAAACAAAGTAGCAAACAAGCAAAACATTACAGTATAAGGTAGATGTAGAAAATCAAAAACAGGAACAAATCTGCATTGGTTTTTGCCAGGATTCCAACAGATTCTTAAAACCATTTAGAGAAGTCAAGGCCGAGATCTTCAGATCTTTTTGTAAGATATTCCAGGAAGCAGGAGCGGAGTAGGAGAAGGCCCTTTTGCCAAGTTCAGTTTTCAATGACGGAACACTGCAGGTAATCATGTCCTGAGAGCGCACGCTGTAGCTGCACTCACGCAAAGACATGTAGGAGGAGATGTATGTCCTTGGGTGTCCTGAAAGGCGCTTTTAAATAAAATGATGATTATTATTATTATTATTATTATTATTATTATTATTATTATTATTATGTATGAAGGCAGCAGACCAAGAAGTGATTTAAAGATGAAAATGTACCAGTGGAAGAGTCTGCGTGAGGTTAATGATGTCCAGTTAACCAGTGAATACAGGGTGCAGTGGTGGGTATGATAAATTACAGCCAGTTATGAATCTTAGTGCACCATGATAGACAGCATTCAACATCTGCAGGGTGCTTGTAGGAGCATTCATGTAGATAATGTCACCGTAATCAATGGAGGGAAGGAAAGTCACAGTTACAAGGCGTTTAACATTCAGTGTTAGACATGATCGGTTTCTGAAAAAGGAACCCAGTTTAACTTTCAGTTTCTTTACTAGGTTTTTCACATGGAGTTTAAAAGATAGATGCAAATCGACCAGGATACCCAAATATTTATAGGAATCAACAAACTCAATAGGGACACCATTTGAGGATAAAATCAGAGGAAGAACTGCTGGGACCGACTTCCTATTTGAAAAAAAGCATCCCTTTGGTTTTATCAGCATTTAGGACAAGTTTGAGATGGAACAAATCTGACTGGATGATGTCAAAAGCAGATTGCAAAAGCTGGAAAGCCTTAGCAACTGTTTTAGCTCGACAATAAACAACTGTGTCATCAGCATAGAAATGTAAGGATGCATCAGGGATGCTCTGACCTACATTACCTATGTAGATTGTAAAGAGGGTTGGTCCTAAGACTGAGCCTTGTGGTACACCATTTTTAACTGTTAAATAACTGGAAGAAGTACCGTTATGTTGAACACATTGCCTCCAATCGGAAAGATAATTAGAAAACCAACCAATGGTGTGATCAGAGAAACCGATTTAAAATAGCCATGCAATGCTAAATTAATGTCCATGTAAATGTTTATAACACAACACTTGCATTAACTGCTATGAAGTGTTTGAAATTGGATGTTGAGGTACATGTTGTCCCTGCTCTCACTAACAATTATTACTCCAGTCAGAATTAAACCTTTTGTCTCCAATTTGAAGTCATGCAAAAAGCTTTCTACAACCGGTAAAATGTTAAGTGTTCAAAACCTTTCCAAAGAACCCCACTTCAAAATGTCCGGACTACTGTATTTCTTTATTGTTTTAAATTGGATATTCTGCATTCAGACCGAGTTTGAGCTTCTGTTTATCATTATTGGTAGACAGAGATACAAAGTACCACAATTTATGTGTAGCTTTTACATTTACTGTTTTAGTACAATAGTCTAAAATAATCTTCCAGATATTTGACTGACAACGCAAACCTCAACGAAACATTCTGACCGCCCCAAACACATTGTCATAGATTTAAAAAAGAAATTAAACTAATTCTCTTAGATAAACATTAGTGACAAAATAGTTTAACACTATACACTTATGTTTATGTTTATTAAATTTGTTCATTTTTTTTACAAAAGAAACACAATAAGACAATCCCATAAATGATAACGTACAAAATATTAAAAAAATGAAAGGTAGCAGAAAGAAGAATAAATCTTATTATATCTGCCCATTTTTTCAAACAATCAGATTAAACAATAATCTGATATATATGAAATATATTCAGTTTTCACTTTTGCCAATACTGTAATGGCATAAAACAATTAGCATTCCCCACTTTTCTAATAAAATCTAAGTCTAAATGACAACAGCTGTGTACAAACCTTGAGTTTTAGTGGTTCCATATCTGTTTGGTGACTGGCTGCCCTCTGGGTGATCTGCTGCTGAGGCCACAGTGTAAATCTCAGTGTCTGAGGCCTGGTCCTCATCAGTTTGACCCACAAAACCTCCATCACCCCTGCATGTCAGCGCGCACAAAGCAGAGTCACTGATCTTTGCAGCACATTTACAGTGTAATGAGGTCGCAGATTCCTTTACTCACAGGGATATTATTACCTTTCAGCATCACACCTTTTAGTGAGAAAATGATAAAAGTAGCACAACTTAAACGGTTTTTTACCCCGGTTCTGGATCTTTCCAGCGTTTGTAGGTGACCTTAGCAGGTCTGGTCCACTTGTCCATTTCAGAGTCCTGCGGCAAACACAAGGGAGTTGGACGGAAGCTGAAAACAAGCCGGTCATTTGTTGTCAAACCTGCTGGTGCGGTCGCTTCAAGTTTCAGTGGAACCATCAGCCAATCAGAGCGCGATACCTGCAGGGCCTGACGGGGGCGTGGCCAAACCAGGAAACGCAGGTAAACAAGAGAATGCACTAGGCTTTATCCGTTCCAATATGTAAATATAAATGGGATATGGAATTAAATTTTTTTGTTACCTCATAAATATATACTCAACAATAAGATCAAAGAATTCTTATTCAAAGTTGTAAACAGATATTACCCAGTTAGAGATAACATTTGTCGATTCTTTTCTGGTGTTAGTAACTGCTCTTTTTGAATGAAGGTGAAAGTATTGAACACTTGTTTGTAGAATGTCCTCATGTTGTA
Source organism: Garcialebias charrua (assembly GCA_038048925.1). Lineage (NCBI taxonomy): Eukaryota > Metazoa > Chordata > Actinopteri > Cyprinodontiformes > Rivulidae > Garcialebias > Garcialebias charrua. Next base: position 44,918 of record JBBPBX010000773.1, on the reverse strand, counting down.
CTGTACTGTATTATTTTGGTTGGATATACAACGTTTCCTGACAACGGAATTTAGAAAAAAATATTGTTTTGTCTAAATTACAAATCTTGCTCATTTTCAACAATTCAACCTTCTCTTCAGAAGAGAGATATTTAGTTAATCTTATTGTGATTTTAGCAAAATAGTATGTCCACAAGATGAAATGGAGTGAAAAAAGCCCCTCGTGGAATAATTTTGAAGAATTTGACTTAAAAACAAATGTATGCATACATTGCATCTACGTATTGAAAAGCTTACTTTAAATAATCGGAAGCTTAGAAAAACAAGAACTATTTTTTACAAAATTCTATGTCTCATAATCAGACCCCTATGTATGATATTGTTTATTGTATTGTTACATATTTGTTTAATTGTTGCTTTTTGTTTTATTTTTTGTTCTTTTTCTTGTAATAGACCCTATGTTCTGTATTATATTTTTGTACTATTGTTAAAATTTGGATTAATAAAAATAATTATAATACAACCAGGTCACACTGAAACTAAATCCACATAGACCTCCAATAAGTTTTATTTATATGAAATACTTTGTACTGAAATGAACATAATTTAGATTTAGGATTAATTCATTAGAAAACTTTTTTTTTCCAGAATCAGAGAGATTTATTTTCATTCAACCTTTATTTAGGCAGGTTAATCCCATTAATGACAACAATGGACAACAGCGACAACAATAGACAATCATAAAAAAGGCATGCAGATTTTTTCAATTCATTTTTTAACGAGATAAAAATAAGATGGCAAAAAATAAAATAATGAAAACAGCTAGAATATAAGGCGAATGAAGAAAACTACAGTAAAAACAGGAACATGTCTGCATTGGTTCTTGCCAGGAGTCCAACAGATTCTTAAAGCCATTTAGAGAGGTCAAGGTCGAGTGCTTCAGACCTTTTTGCAAGATACTCCAGGAAGCATGAGCAGAGTGGGAGAAGGCCCTTTTGCCAAGCTCAGTTCTCACTGATGGAACACTGCAGGTAATCATGTCCTGAGAGCGCACGCTGTAGGAGGAGATGTATGAAGGCAGCAGACCAATAAGTGATTTAAAGATGAAAACGTACCAGTGGGAGAGTCTGCCTGAAGTTAATGATGTCCAGCTAACCAGTGAATACAGGGTGCAGTGGTGGGTATGATAATCACAGCCAGTTATGAATCTTAGTGCACCATGATAGACAACATCCAACATCTGCAGGGTGCTTGTAGGAGCATTCATGTAAATAATGTCACTGTAATCAATGGAGGGAAGGAAAGTCACAGTTACACAGTGTTTCCTAGCATTCAGAGTTAGACATGATCTGTTTCTGAAAAAGAAACCCAGTTTAACTTTCAATTTCTTTACTAGGTTTTCCACATTGAGCTTAAAAGAGAGATGCAAATTGACCAGGATACCCAAATATTTATAGAAATCAACAAATTCAATAGAGACACCATTTGAGGATAAAATCAGAGGAAGAACTGCTGGGACCGACTTCCTGTTTGAAAAAAGCATCCCTTTGGTTTTATCAGCATTGACAAGTTTGAGGTGGAACAAATCTGACTGGATGATGTCAAAAGCAGATTGCAAAAGCTGGACAATAAACAACTGTGTCATCAACATAGAAATGTAAGGATGGCTCCTTCCTGTTGGTCTTGTCTTGTATATTCTTGTTTAGTCTTCATGTCTAGTTCAGTTCCCCGTCTAGTTCAGTCTGCATATCTCATGTTCATTTTAGGTCCCCGTCTAGTTCAGTCAGTCTTCATGTTTAGTCTGGTTTGTTGTAGGTCCCCTTCATTCATAGTCTACATGTGTTTAGGTTCCCTTCTAATTTAGTCCACATGTTTGTTTTATTATTAGTTCAACCTTCTGGTGTAGTCTACATGTGTTTAGGTTCCCTTCTAATTTAGTCCACATGTTTGTTTTATTATTAGTTCAACCTAGAGTTCTCTCACCCTGATTTCCCTTCCACGTTTCAGAGTTAGCCTTGTTCTGTTAATTGCTCCCAGGTGTGTGTCGTTACTTCCTGTCTTGTCTGTGTGTATATATACTCTGTCTGCAGTCAGTTTTGTTGTCGGGTCATTCGTTCGTTTTCCCCTGGTGTGTCGTGTCCAGCTCCTTGGCCAGTGAGTACGTCTCTTCATGTTTGAGTTTCAGTATAAGTCACATGTTTGAGTTTCAGTATTCCTGCCACTGTCTGAGCTGCAGTTTCCTAGTTTTTGGTATTAAACCACAGTTCCTGAAGTATTGAGTCAGCCACAGTTCTAGTTCTAGTTTCAGTTTTTGATACAGTTCTTGAGTTGTTTTCACTGCCACGTCAGTGCTTTTATTTTGTGAATGAATAAACGTTTGGACTTTTTTTTACTCCTGTCTCCGAGTGACTACCTGTCTGCACCCACTGGGTTCTCTCCCACACCATAACGTGACAGGGATGATCTGACCTACATCACCTATGTAGATTGTGAAGAGGGTGGGTCCTAAGACTGAGCCTTACGGTACACCAATGTTGACTGTTACCGTAAGTAATTTATTTGTCATTCGCATCTACATGTGATGGAACGAGATTACCGGTATGTACGCAGGGTCCCAGTTACATCCAATAATAAAATGTAAAAGAAAAACAGTAATAAGATATGAACTAAGAAAAGCATCAACTAAATACAGTACTTGTAATACACTAAGCACTACTAGCATAAAATACATCGAACAGCAGCATAGACATGAGTCTGTGTGAGCAGATGAGCACACATGAACACAGCAACATGAAACAGATCAGCAGCAACATGATGTGATATTTCACAGTGATTATCCTGGTTAGATATTCACGAGTCTAAGATGCTCAGGATAAAAGCTGTTCTTAGTGGTTCTACACTTAATGCTCCTCAACCTCCTGGCCAAGGGGAGCGGGGCGAGAAGTGTGTGTGCTGGGTGAGTGGGGTCCTTCATGATGCAGGTGGCTCTCTTCCTGCATCTGGAGGTGGAGACTGACTCCAACAGACTTCTGTGCAGCCTTCACCACTCTCTGTAGAGCTTTTCTTTCTGCATCTGTGCAGCTTCCATGCCACACGTTGATGCTACACAGGATGCTCTCCACTGCACACCTGTAGAAAAAGGTGAGGACTGAGCTACTCAGACCAGCTCGTCTCAGCCGTCTGAGGAAGTAGAGTCTCTGATGACTTTTCTTGATCAGGCTGGTGGTGGTGTTGCTCCAGCTGAGGTTGTCGTTCAGGTGCACAGCCAAGTACATGCAGTTGTGGAGACCACTTCCATTGAAGATCCTCCTAAACTCAGGGGGGTGGGGGGCAGGTGTGTTTGTTCCTTCTGACGTCCACGACCATCTCCTTAGTCTTCTTCACATTGATGTGAAGGTTGTTCTTCTTGCACCAGCTCTCCAGGTGTTTCACCTACTGCCTGTAACTGGAGTCATCGTTGTTTGTGATGCATCCCACCACCGCTGTATCATCTGCAAACTTTACAACTTTGCCTCCAGCAAGAATCGGTTCTCTATGGAGAAAGTCCAGACCCTAGTACGAAGCGAAGTGAAGGACAAGGGTCTGGTTTTAACCAGGCTAGGGGGATCACGGTGTTGAAGGCAGTTGTGAAGTCCACAAAGAGCATATGGACGTAGGAGTCTTTCTGTTCCAGGTGGGTGAGAGCAGTGTGGATCACAGAGGAGATGGCATCCTCTGTTGATCTGTATGCGTACTGGTGAGTGTCCTTGTTGATATTGATGATAGCTTTGATGTGGGTCAAAAGCTAGTCAAAGGTAGGTAGTCAAAAAAGTCTGAAAAGATCAAAGAGGTGGACATTAAACATAATAAAATAATGATTAGCATGATGAAGAGTCCTATTATAAATTAACCCAAAAAATAAATAAAATAAAAAAAATCTGAAAAGTACTGTGAAAATGTATGTTATGTCATGTTTGGGCAAGGATGTGGTAAGTCTGGGTGCCAAGGGTGCTGCAGCACTCCCATGAATGCCAGTGGACATGCATGTCCCATTAAACACACAAAAGTGGAATACAAGAATTTTATGAAAGAACAAAACAAATCAAGGTTTTATTTGTGCTGCATTTAAAAAAAAAAAGAAACTTTCCAGTTTTTGAAAATCTGGTATGTCCAGCAATGCTATTAAATCTTTTTTTGGGGAATCTACAACAGTGTGCTCACATACCATTATTTAAATCCCATTTTGTCAAAATGGGCATTATTTAGAATGATAACCTTCGATTAATGAAGTGGTTATATCAAGTGGAAGACAATGTGTACAGCTAGTACATTTCTCTGAATATGTTTGGTATTTTTATATGAATGTCATATAAAGTTTCTCACATAATCCCACATGTGCCTTCAGCATCTCTCAACACGTTCCCACAGATATATTTGGTGTGATGAACAAGCACTGTTTGAACTGAGGAGAGTCTAACTCTGACTAATCTATATAAAAAAACACAACAAATACTGATAATTACCGTAGTTACTTTAATCTCTGGTTTCTGTTTTCAGGAGTCTGTCTGGTTAAAGGCCAAAAGGTTAAAAACTGAACATACTTTTTTCTAACCATTCAAAATGCTTCATTTTCTTGCGCAGATCACAGTATGGATAAATAAACATACTTTCTCTGAATGAGAAATGTGTTTTATCGTTTATGTTTTGATCCACTTTACAGGATGCAGAACTACAACCAGTGGGTTTGTATCAGAACTGTAGCCTCAAAATGCCAAACACATTTTCTGCTTTTACTGAAACAAGTTTTCTGACTGCAACTAGCATCTTTCTCAGTAATTACTAGCAAATGCTTTTCTAGCAATTAAGAAAGAGCATAATAAAAAGAGACAATTATAAAAATGTGAAAAATAACATTTGCTGTTAATTCCAGCATGTTGAAATTGTGATTTTCTATGTTAGAAAAATTACTGTTGCTAGAGGGTTTGTTACGACCACACATTTGATACCACCTATCTCATATTTACTGTTTACAAGCTGTATTTCTGTGGGCGCGCCTCTGTTACAACCTGCTGCTGTCAACAGGCTGCGCTCTAATCCTGCTGCAGCCTGTGAAGAGTTTCTGTTGTCAAATGCACTTCAGATGTTAATTATTATGGAATACAGTAATGCAAGTATCTTGCTTCTTAAGAAGAAATACATGTACAATTACCATATTTTTCAGACTATAAGGTGCACTTAAAATTCTTTAATTTTCTCAAAAATCAGAGTGAGCCTTATAATCTGATGTGCCTGTGTTTTAATTCTGGTTGTGCTTACTGACCTTGAACAGATTTTTTTTGTGTGTGGCTATTGTGAATTAGTTGAATAAAGTTTGAATTATCTGAATGTTTTGTTTCGCTTAATGCGCCTTATAGTCTGAAAAATATGGGATAAGTATTTTGTAGCACTTCTGTGGACCAAACCTCAGTCCATGTTCGCGCTATACTGACAAAACCACAAATTGCATATAATATCAAGAAAAGTGGGAAAAAAATGCAGTTACGAAAAACTGCAATGACATTTTTAAATGCACATGTATTTATTGTAACAAATGATGGGGTTTGAGATGTTTTATTGTATGTTTTACCTGTGATAACATGATGCACAATACAGAATAACTAGAAGTTTGTCAACCTGGTGATTCATTTTTTCCACAGCACACAAACAAACAAAAAACCCCACAATATAAAATATATATTCATGAAACACTTTTTCCACTGTTTTGTTCTGTAGCGTCTTTCTAATGAGTAAGGCCAGCTCATGTGGACGCAGCAGAAAATAGAGGACACGCTGAGGCTGCTGCACGGACAGCCATAAATCCAAAACCTGTAGAAGGTGCAGCACGCTCCTCCATCCCACCATCAGCTGCAGCTTGGTCAGCTTCAGGGCAGCTCAGACACTCAGCAGACAACCTGGCACAGAGATGAGCAAGATGGAGTCAAAGGTAAGACTTGACAACAGCGCACTAAATGCCAAAGTGAAAAAAAAAAGCTAACAAAGTTTCCATCTTGCTTTACGAGTTTAAATTTGTTTTATGTTGTACAGGTGTACTTCATTGACGTCAAAGAATTACTCATAAGTTTTACTGGTTTGGGATGAATTGAGCCTGTAAATATTTATTTATTGGCAAACGGAGGCTGGAGGTCTTTTGGCCATCTAACTCTTCCATACCAAGAATAAACGCAGTGAATCCTCCCTATGAGTTATTTTTACTCAGGAGTATGAAGTTATTACGAATACTTTTTTATTTAAATTTGTTTATTATCTGATAACATTTTCTACGACTTGTGCACATTTTGTATTTTTTTTTTATTAGAGTTGCCTTTAGTGTGAGAGATCCATGTTTTCACAATAAAAGCCCCATTTTTAATGAAGTTATGCTTTATAATTAGGTTATAAATGAGTTTGTTGTTGCTTTGTAAAGCAGTAATGTGTATTTTATTCAGCCTTTATAAAACACTGTTCATACGTTGAAACAGGCTCATTATTTGGCAAGATCAAAGGCTGTTTTTTTAATTTAATCTGGTAAATGTAATTTACTTTTTTGTTTGAATGATTTTATGTGGAATTTGTGCTCGTTGTCCAGTCTTTTTTTAATCCTTGTGTTTCCTGCACTTCCCAGTGTTTTTCCTCCTTGATGCTCAGCTCCTGTCTCACCTGTCTCTAATCCTAATCACCTCAGGTGTTTGTCATTTCTTTCTCATTAGTATGTCCTTATATATTCAGCGTCTGTATTTTTCCTTTGTGGATTGTGCTAGAAAGCCTGTTATATTCTGTTTCTCGTGTCATTTGACAGCTGTTGCTTTTTCTTGTTAAAATAAATTAGTTCTTTTTTTTGTCAGAGTCTCTTATGACTGCATGCACGTGGGTTCAACATTTAACTCACAGATCATGATATTGTCAAAATAAACTGTCTACAGGTGCTCAGGGTTGATGTGCACCGACATGTTTGATACTTAAAATCTAAAATGTGAAGAAATGAATGAAAGTGCAGCCCCCGAGCTTGATTGAACTTATTTCAGTGAATGAACAGTGTTTTACTAGGGTTTAATTAATGTTTTAAAAAAGTGTTTACAAACAGACAAATAACTTTTTTATAAAGCATTTTAAATCCTTCATAAAGGGGCTTTTATTGTGAAGTGGCACCATTATTTGTTTAAAATGTAAATTAAGCACATTTAAATTTATTTTAGTGAGTCATTGCAATTCCATCCATCCATCCATCCATCCATCCATCCATCCATCCATCCATCCATCCATCCATCCATCCATCCATCCATCCATCCATCCATCCATCCATCCATCCATCCATACCAAAATGCTCTTACCACACCAACAAATGAGATTAAATTAAGTATTCTCTCTTATTTGAGCACCTGTGACCTGTGAACACCACTAAACCCAAATAGGACAAAGTTTTTTCAGGTGCCTTTATTTATTACTTTGCTTGTTAGCATTAGGTCTGAGTTTGATTTTATTGATAACTCACAGTTTGTGTTTCTTTCCTTTGTTGTTTTGTTATTGGCTTTGCCCTTGAATTTACTGATTCATAGTTCAAGTTGATCTGTTGTAGTTGTGATTTTTTTTTTTAAAGCTCCTATATTTGACCTCACTGCCAGCTTCTCCTTTGTCTTCATTGGGACCCATTTCCACCATCCAACCACAGTTTATGACAATAAGTGATAGTTATTGATTAGTAAATCTTCATCGCCTCAGGATGTCCCTGCTAACTCTACCTTATTTTGACTGTCAGTCTCCCACTTTACCCACACTTAATAGCAACAACCCAAAATACTTACTGGTAATACTTACTAACTCTCCCAGAGGCAGAAACTCACTCAGAAACAAAAAAAACTCCCACAAATTATCATTTTCTTCAGATCATAGTGCCTCAAACATGGTTCCAAGTTAGGTTTTTCTGTACCTGTGGCCATTTTTTGTGTGTGTTTGAATGTGTTTGAGTGTGTGTGTTTAGGAGAGGATGAAAACCGACTCTATAAATCTGTAAGTAATGGATTGCATCATGCTAATGAGCATCTTTCCATTGAGCTCTCTTGTGTCACTGTGTGGTTTTGCCAATCATGAGGCAGTAAGGTAAGATGCCTTTGTTGATGCTTTCAGGAAGCAATGTTAAATTTTAAAGAAACAACGAGAAGACAACACCACGCCGCCTGTCACAGCCAAAGGAAAAGGAAAAGATTGAAACATCAGATGCAATCTCCACTGCTAACGTTGCACCGTGACTCGGGTCTGATGCTTCCATTATTTTTAGTTTCTGTCAGCTAGTTCTATAATTAACATGTTTAATACTTAAACATGTTAATTACAATTAAAGTACAAAAAAAAAAGGCACAAAAAAGGGTAAATCTGATTGTTACTATGATTGATCGACACATTTAAGGATTAAATCAATGTCAATTTTATGTAGTTCATCTTTTTACACCATTTCCATTTCTTAAATTCAAATTCCTAAATTAGCCTGGTCCTTCAAGCTGTAATAAAGCTACAAGTAATTAGTTTGAAAAGCACCTACCTAATCAAAGATCAGTAATCGAATACCTGTACTGTAATTTTATGGGGGAGGAGGGTACGAGCAGGTCTCTGGGTGGATCAAGTTGCATCATCCTTGTGTTACATACCAGCACGCACACACATGCACACGCTCCGTTTTCCTTAAACACACCATTCAACACTCCAATGAATGAATGTTTGCTGCCTGGGCTCCATAAATGTTTGAGCAGCCCGGAGCTTCCAGAACCAGGTAGTTCGCTCCTGCATCCTCACAGACGACAATGCAGGAACGTCGCACCGGCAGGAAACAACACTTCTTCCCTACTCTTCATCCTTACACTTCTCATCCTCCTGTTTAATCTCCCTGTCCAGGATTATCAGCAGTATTTATGACTACAGGAGCACTGATCAGCGGAGAGTAAAGATTATTGGTGAGACACCAGCACTGGCTTGAAGAGGCTTCACCATGGAAGAAGTCCTCATCTACTAAATTTACTCACCTGTGGACTGAAACTCAGTAACTTGGATTAAATACCTTCATCATACAAGACTGATCCAGCCATGACACACAGGACTTTGGAAGTAAAAGAGGTAAATTACAGCACTGAGTATAATTAAGTTTATTCATCTTGTTTCATAACTATATCTGCTCTGTTTCTCAGCACTTATCAGGAAGACTCATGACGAGTCAGAGAGAGAACTTTTCTCAGATTTTACGCAGGATTTATATTTTTAATCATGCAACAATCTGAATGTCGATCACAGATATTTACAGTGCTGGGCTAACGTTTTAAATTACACACTCTTTTACATTTCTTTAGAAACCCGAAAAGTGGTCATGATTAATACATATCCAGATTTTCTGTCCAGTGCTTGTAAGTGGACAAGTGGTGGAGAAAAGAAGAAGTTTCAGGCCTAAAAGTAATCTACTTTAATAAACTTGTTAAATAATTTAATCCGGCAAACCTTTGGCACACAGTACCCGAGACCTTGGTGCGAAACTAATATTCTACGTGTCAAACAGTGTTTTGTATTTTTAATGGATTTAACAAAAGGAAGCAGATTGAGTTTTGGCATCAGGCTGTTTGTAATAAGCACTGTGAGGGACCCCGACCTGTCCATGGGTCACACAGTGACAGCTGGAGCAGCCATCGACTGTAAGAAAAAGCAGTAACATATAATGGATGAATAGATGGATGTTTGTAATGATGCACTTAACGGTTCAAATTAGGCCTGTCACAATAACAAATTTTGCTGGACGATTAATTGTCTCAGAAATTATTGCGATAAACAATAATATTGTTTGAAATTTGACCATAATTATGTTGTCACATTTAAGAAGAAATGTTGGCAAATTTGTTTTGCATTTAGTACCTTTTTTGACCACCAGATGTCAGTATAAGATGGAACGAAGGATGGATAGTGAGGGAGCGAGCAGCGTGCCTCTAAGAAAAATGGGAGGGACGCCCCTTGACATGACATGAGCTGTCTATCTCTGGTTCTCAAAATGGCAGACGCTCGGTGTGGTTTGAGCTTTTTAGCATAGCATATTTTACACAAAGCTTTAAAAAAAATCAGTAAACAAGTTCTCAGCTTATTTTTTCAAACTTTTTATACGAAGGCATGGGTATCTGTGAATTTTGAAGCTTTGACAAGACAGAGGGTTTTTTTTCCCCCCGAGGTAGGTCCTGTTAGCTTAGCTTCTCAGCTTAGCTGCTTTTATCTATCCAAAAACACGATTTTGGATGGTAAAAATTGATTTTTAAGAGAAAGGGAGGGGTCAAAAGAGCACCGGAGTTGAGCTTTTTGTCATCCAGTGTCTAAAGCCAGTAAATGAAAACGAGGTTGATAAATTTCATTTATCTTGCTGTTATGTCCACCAAGAACATAACACTTTAAGGTGGACACGGGACACAAATATGGAGGTTCAAACATTCAATTTATTAAAAGGGCTGCTGCCTCCTGAAAAAAAGAAAGATTATCATGAACCCCCAATGTCCATCCAAGAAACACCAAAACCCAAAGTATTACCGGTAACTTAAAGGTGGACCTGGTGAACCGGCCAAACCAAACAAAAAGGTACAGCAGTGGGCCAACCCTATACAGGGCCGTCGAAAACGCTGCAGATACCAGACTAAAGCTAAAAAACAAACAACAACAACCACAACAACAACAAAAACACCTATTACAAAAGGAAGAGTGAAAATAGGACTACCGGTCCCACCAGGCCAAACCCACCACAAAAAGCCAACAAAAATCACCTGTGGTGGCTGAAGCTGTCGGCTGCAGGCCACAGCTCCAGGATCAGGACAAAAAATAAATAAAACAAAGGTCCCAGAAAACCCAGGGCAGCCAAGAAAAAGTTCCAAATAAGGAGGTCCAAAAAGAAAGAGAGGCTGAGACGTCCAAGACTGTGGGAGCAAGGGCGAGTTCACAAACAGTGAGTCTGAGAGATCGAGCGTCCTGAAACCAGCCTATTTTTTGGGCGGGCAGAGAAAGCCACCACCCAAAACAATTAAAGGCTGATTAGCCAACCTAAAACCTGTCCAAAGGGACAAAATAATAAGGCCAATGTGCTCCAGGCACATAATGAGATTAATTGATTTATTGTTTATTCTGACAGGCCTAATTCAAATCACTTAAATTTGGTTCTTTGCTGCCTTTCTCTTTGAGTTCATGAGTCCCCTTTTATGCTCAAATGATTTCAATGTAGGGCTTTAACAGACTACTCGAGTAATCGACACATCGATTGACATCTATCGAGTTTTTAAATTTCACATCGAGTATTCGTAGTGACGTCATCACGTCGCAGTTACAGAACAGAAAATGAATCAACTTCCTGTTTGGAGCACGTTGCAAACCGGTGTTACACCAAATTCTGTGACCACCGTATATTGTGACTACTGTATAGGAGGCGGTGTTGAATGCACTGTTGCAGGTCACAGAATATGGTGCAACACCGGGTACAATAGACCGAACCAGAACATGCTTCCTCTGACCTTGTTTCACAAACAATAAGCAAAAAAATATTAATCTCTAAACCTATAAAAACTAATAGTTTTGGATTTCCTGTGATTTATCTGCAGTATGACAAATGGTAGTCCAGCATAATATGCTCCCAATGTTTTGTTGGTCTTTTTTTGTTGTTGTAAATATTAAATGACCTTTTTTTTTTTTTTGCGTTTTTTTTTCATCTTAGGATCTTATGACATCATCAACAACTCGAGTTCTGCTCTAGCTTTATTGTGTGAATGTCGAGTTTAAAAATTATGTACTCTTTCAACCCCTATGTCAGATTTATGTGGTTAAAAATAAAATAACATAATCAGTACCCTGAAAATGTTCATGAACTGGCCTAAACAAGAAAAAATTAAAAGAACCTCAGACATTTTTGCTGAAGACCAGTTAAATGAACACAAGCTGTGCAGATATGCAGGATGGAAGCACTTTTTTTCCCCAAACGCCGTGCTGCATGTGAAACAGAACCACCAGAGGAGGTCCAGGAACAGGCAGATGAGGGTCAGGTTTCTCCCGACACCTGGGGCCCCCCTAAACGTGTGTTACCCCGGGTGATGTGCGGTGTCAGTCAATGGCCCATGAGGAGTGCTATCTCTTTCAGGATCCTAACGGCCACTTTGTGGCTTCGTAACAGGATCCACCGCCGCACTGGACGGACATGGACAATGGGATGTCCTCTCAGGTGATGTTCTCCAGGTCAGATAGACTTTCCTGTTCAGATGTGATGCCTAGTGAATATGGATACATTTGACTGCTTGGTTGCTTTTTAGATTTCATTAGCTGGTTGTGATTTAACTAGTCTGCATCATTCTATTAAACCAATGACAGAAAGTGAAGGTCTTTTCTAGGATTTTTTGCTCTTTAAAAGTTGTTTTTCCTGTTACAGCATGCAGTTTTTTAAAAATTTCTCTGTCATCTGTTTGTCTGAGGTCACATTTCCTTTGAATCTCTTTCCTGCTCTGGATGACATTTGATAACTTGGATGCCCAAAGAAGCATGAAGTTAAACAACAAGCGGGATTTTCTGCAACAGATCCTGAACATCTTGGATTTGTTATGTAAAAAAAAAAGAATTGTTTTGAAAATACATTGCAAACATCTTAAAAAAACTAAGTCTGGCACTCTGGACATTCGAGAAACGAAACAAAAAAAGTAGAAACATTTCGTCTTTCGTCCGAAAGACTTCCTCAGTCATTAGCAACTAATTATTTAACAATAATTTTAAATGATTATTGAGCATGCATCAGGGTACATTGCAAACAGTCTAACAACAATTTTGGTGATGCTAAATTTCATCCTCAACATAATCCCTTTTTTTTGCATGTTCTGATTTAATTTTAATATTATTTATTTACGAAAGCATCTTATGTGCTAAATTAATATAAAGAACATGAATAGTAAATTAGATGAACAGAGCTGTAAGATTTCAAGAATTTTTGTTTTGTTTTAGGAGTCGTATGTCTGTCTCCATGTTTATTGAAGCCAGTTTGACTTTTTAAATAATCAGTTGCTAATGAAAAGATAAACTGAGCAGTTTTCCAACATTACAACTAAAGTGATGTTGGTTTAAAATCGGCCTTAACGCATTTCGATAATTTTTTTTAGAAAATGAGTGGAAATAGCCTGGAGTCTGTATTTTTTCACTTCATCTGTCTAGAAACACAAAAACAAATGTCCACACAAATTCGTATTTAGAAACAGATTTTGAGCGTTTGTTGAACACGCAACATTATTTATGGCTTCCTATTAAAGGAAGCAGCAACTGTAATCAGTCAGTGTTTCCCGTGTTCCCTTCAATAAAACCAGATGTTCAGTTTGGCTCACATCAGAAAAATAAAACACTGCAGCAAGCATCAAAGACCCTCCAGGTAGGAATATACTTTTGTGTTTCGTTTTTTTTTTTGCTAACAATTTTAGGGCATTTTACAATTATATTGCTGTGTGTATGATTTACTAAAAGGTGTGAGAGATATTTTTTATTACTGTAAAAAAATAAAAAATAAACTGGTTTCATAAACTCTTAAGATGCACTTCTCTCAGTTACACTGTCAGGCAAAAAAGGGATTCCCAAAACAACTAGGTGTAAGCGTCATCAGATTTATCAAGTAAATTCAAGGTTCTTTATCGTCATTCGCACCACATGAGGTGGAACTACTTCGTGTACACAGGGTCCCAGACAAAAGTATAAATTATATAGAAAAACCAACATTCATAAGATTTATAACAAAGCTTTGGGAACACCATCAATTACAGAAGATCAATGCACTTAAGTTCACACTTATCAATGCTTTCACATGTCTGAGGCTCTGACCCATTCTGACTTCCTGAACAGGGAAAACAACTATTAAAACCACTTTCTGGGAATTCAACGGGAGGCTGGCTTGAAACACATCAAGCAGGTGCTATTTATAAGACAGATCTGAGTTGGCAGGCAAGAGTGATGAAGTCTTTTAGCTGAAAGACGAAATGTTTCTCTCCAAAAGAAACTTGTCCAGATGACATGATTTAACTTTTTTTTGTGTTGCTGTGTGTGGTGTTTAGAATAATGTAGAAATGATTTAGTTCAGTCCTAACTCACTAACCGTGTTTCCATCAAGGTTTCTTGATGCGCATTTTGAAGTATCGCATCAGAAAAGGTGAATGGAAATGGCACGATTCGAATTAACTTCCTCTAATTCGCAAAAAAGTTGATACGCTCACTTGAGGTGGTTTTTGGGTTTTTCAAAACAGAGCTGATGCGCAAAATGAGAGATGGAAACAGATTTGCCGACTCAGTTCTGACGCAGCGAACATTCACGTCATGTGACACGTCATGTGACACGTCATGAACTCGCAGCGGTCTTCACGGACATCTTTAACATCTCACTGAGTCAGGCCATCATCCCCACCTGTTTCAAAGCCACCACCATCATCCCTGTCCCAAAGAAGGCAACGCCCTCCTGCCTCAATGACTCAAGCACTTACCCCGATACTGATGAAGTGCTTTGAACGGCTAGTCATGAAAAGCATCACATCTGTCCTCCCTGCCTCCCTGGATCCCTTCCAATTTGCATATCGGCCTAATCGCTCAACCGACGATGCCATCTCCTCTGCCCTCCACACAGCTCTCACACATCTGGACACGAAAGACTCCTATGTTAGAATGCTGTTCATCGACTTCAGCTCGGCATTCAACACCATCATCCCCCAACAGCTCATCCTTAAACTGGACAGTCTGGGGCTGAACACCTCAATGTGTAACTGGCTGCTAGACTTCCTGACCGGGAGACCACAGGCAGTACGGGTCGGGAGTAACACATCCAGCACCATCACATTGAATACAGGGGCCCCACAAGGATGTGTGCTGAGCCCCCTTCTATTCACCCTGCTAACACACGACTGCACACCATCATACAGCTCCAACCACTTCATCAAGTTTGCGGACGACACAACAGTGGTAGGTCTCATCAGCAACAACGATGAGACGGACTACAGGAACGAGGTGAGCCGCCTGGCCTTGTGGTGCGGACACAACAATCTCACTCTCAACGTGGAGAAGACAAAGGAGATTGTTGTGGACTTCAGGAAGAGGGATGCCCAACATGCCCCTCTGACCATCAACAGCACCGCAGTGGAGAGAGTAGACAGCACCAAGTTCCTGGGAGTGCACGTCTCAGAGGACCTGTCCTGGAGCAGGAACACTGCATCACTGGCCAAGAAGGCTCACCAGCGTCTCTACTTTCTCCGCAAGCTGAAAAGGGCTGGAGCTTCAACCCCCATCATGAGCACCTTCTACAGAGGTGCCATAGAAAGTGTCCTGACCAGCTGCATCACGGTGTGGTTTGGTGCATGTACTGCATCCTGCCGCAAGAGCCTCCAGCGCATCGTGAGAGCAGCTGAGAAGATTGTCGGCACCTCCTTCCCCTCACTGCAGGACTTACACAGCAACCGCCTCACTCGGAAAGCCCTCTGCATGGCAGGTGATCCCACACACCCACTACACAGCTGCTTCAGCCTGCTGCCATCAGGGAGGAGACTGAGGAGTCTCCAGGCTCGAACCAGCAGACTAAATGACAGCTCTGTTCATCAGGCAGTCAGGATGCTTAACTCTCTTCCTGCTCTGCCTCCCCTCCCACTTGTACTGCCTTAACACAAAAAACTTTCACACATTACCACACAACACAAAGATTTTAACACTGGACTCTGTGTCATCAAAACAGGTTATTCACTCAACTCATGGTCATGTGCTCATTCAGTTTGCACTACTTCTCATATTTGCACTAATGTTTGTATTACATTACTGCCTATAGTCATACTACTGTTTACATTCACTGTTTACATTTATTACTACTGTTTACATTCATTACTACTGTTTACATTTATTACTACTGTTTACATTTACACTACTTTTTATATCTACACTACTGCTGATATATATATTTTTTACTAGCCTTATTGCATATGCCACTTTACCTCTATACCAATATCAACTACCTCATACATATACTGTGTACATAAACTTCATATGCTGCTTTGTCACTCTATTACAAATGTCAATGCCAGAACTTTCATTTTATTTTATAGATATACTTTTTACACTTTTATACTACTATGCAAAAAACTCAGGACAGTATTACACTTTTATTATTTCATTTTATGCTTATGTTTATTAAATGTTTAGTGTTTTAGTGTTGGTGTAACTTTTCATACTTTTATACTATACTATGCAAAAACTACTATGCAAAAACTCAGGACAGTATTACACTTTTATTATTTCATTTTATGCTTATGTTTATTAAATGTTTTAATGTTTTAGTGTTTAATTGGTTACTGTTGCACCGAGGGACTGAGAGAAATGCAATTTCAATCCTGTGTATGTCTTGTACATATTGCAGTTTTGACAATAAAGTTGACTTTGACTTTGATCAGCTGTTTCCGCTGTAACATTGCTAAAACTAGTTGGCATGACAGAATAAATACAACTTGCCCGATAGCAACACATTCCTGAAATATTCTCTCCATTTAGTCGAGATGTGTGGTTCGGTTCCTGTTTTCAACCGCTGCTTCCTGTTTACTGTAGACATGCGTAACGCTGACGTCTGACGTAATGCCGCTTTGCGTGGCCTGGTGGATTCGCTTCAAGCCAGTTGATGGAAACACTTCTTATTCGCATTAATTTTTATTTACATTTTTGCGAATTTTCAAAAATTCGCTCAAAATTTGAATTTAAAATAGATGGAAACACGGCTACTGTAACATCTTGCTGTGAGTTTGTGCTGTCAGCAGACCAGCAGCTTGTCAGTTTGAGTTACTCTGACTTGGTGACGGGTCAGCAACTGCTGGAACACAATCCTAGATGGCTCAATAATAGCACCATAATTAAAGAAAATGGATCACTGATTATTGTCTGGAAGACATCAAGCTCTGTATTAAGCAGCTGTGTTTATGCATTATATATTGAATACTACCACTTAACTGTGCTTTGTTGGCGGTAAGTGTTCGCTTAGCACCTCCACAAAAAAATAAAAAAATACAGATTGTGTTGCATGTGAATGTTCTTCTGTTGTAAACAAGAGTGATGGCTCTGTAGACAACATGACGGCGGATAAGATAGCGGTGGCTGAATTTAGAGCGGACGTGTGCATAGAGGATGTGACCAAGGCTGCTAACGTGAGCTGCCCTTTGGGAAATTGACTTTACCAGAAATCATAGCATGTGTGTGTGTGAATGTGTCCTGACAGCTTTGAAAAAAAACAACAACAAAAAACAGGGACACACAATAGGCCCACGATGATGTCTCAGTTAAAAAATAATAATAATTTGGACCCAAAAGGTACACAGTCTTGATCAACAGGCTTTCCGAAGGTTTTTAAAGTTTTTTGTTTCAAACTTTGGCTGCTTATTCACTCATTTAGCAGCCAAATACCTGTGTAATGATGTTATGGCTTTCAGTGTGCAAAAAGTGTATTTTTATTTTTATTTTTTAACCCTAGAGGAAAAAAACAAAACAAGGAAGATAAAATAAAAAAAATAAAAAACTGTAGGTCTAAATGAGATGACCAGTCTGAAAGTCATGTCTTTAAGAAAAATGGGAAAATAAATATGTGGGTGATGCGTCTTTTAGGATCACGATCTTAAAATAATAAAATACAATTTTATGTCATATGTTATCTTTGATGTTTTTTAGAGTCAACTAAAGAAAATATACCAGTTTTTGCATTTAGGACAAGCTCCAAGTAACAAAGTCCCTTAATATTCAACCTCAAACTAATTGCTAAACGGTGTCTTATAAGTTTGTTGTAATCTGGATTTAGGAGGCTTTCTTATGCTTAAAAAAACAAGTTCCTCTGAAAACGGACAGTTATTGGAAGGATATAAGTAAAAACAACCACAGTTTGAAATAATACTTCAGACATGCTGGGGAATTAAACATCAACACCACTTCAAAGAGGACAAGAAAGTCAAAAAGTAAAGAAACGAAAGGTGGTTTATGACAGAGACGAGTAGACCTGTGCTACCTTCACTTCTGTGGGATGTCACTAAGAGTTGCTGTTTCCTTCTCAGAGCCTGGAGGAGCGGTGCAACCAGATCCTGAGGAACATGGAGGCCTCCCTGACGGCCCGGGATCGTGTGGGCATCCAGGATTTTGTCCTCCTGGACGCCTACACGAGTGAGAGTGCCTTCCTGGACAACCTGAGGAAACGCTTCCACGAGAATCTCATTTACGTGAGTCGTTTCCCGTGTCCTTCCTGTGTGGTGCTACTTTGGATGGACACCCTCAGTCTAATCAAACACCACCACCCCCTTGACCTCCAACCCCCTCTCATCCTAACACGACACCACCTTCAGTGGCACCTGGTGCTGCTGAGACAGCAGCTCTGGTTCTTTAAATGTGCAGAGCGAGCGCTCAGAAGGTCACGACCTGACAAGTGATTAACTTAACTTATTGCTGTTGATAAAGGACAAAACTAAATATAAGCAGAGGAATGAAACGTAGATATCAGTTGATGTCATGAGATCATTGAGAAGAATTGTTTTTATTGTCAAATGTGCAAGAGTTGCAGAGCATGAGTTCATGTCCTTGTCTTCTTTCAAAGACCTACATCGGGACTCTGCTGGTGTCGGTGAACCCGTACAAAGAGTTGGACATCTACAGCAAAAAGCAAATGGACACCTACATGGGAGTTAACTTCTTTGAGCTGCCACCTCATATGTGAGTTTTCTTTTTCTTTTATAATACCTGCACACATTTAACTTTATTTATAAATAAGCAGTGGTGGGCCATGCATTTCACACCTAGGCCTTCAGTAGTGCTCCGTCTGAATCAATCCAACCCTCAATAACTATTTCCCCCATATTTTTAGACCAATTTTTGGCTAAGATATGACCGTTTCCATTCATTCTGATGGAAAAAATGGAGCAGTACCACTTTCGGCCGCTAGGGGTGCAGTGCCACTTTCGGCCACTAGGGTCCACCAAGCGTTCCCAGCTCATGTGTCTGACAGCAGCCTCCTCTGCTCGGACTCATTCTGTCGCAGCACGGCCTCCTGCTCTCTGGAGCTCTGAACTACCGGTACTGTTACCTCAGGAGTTGGCAGAACTCTTCACCAGCGACACAGAGGATGACGAATTCAATGGATTTGAATAAAAATAAATAAATAATAAATAGGCGTTTCTGTCATCATTATGGGCGGGTGAGCGTGAAGTAATGTTAAAGCCGCTTTATTTCGTCAACTTCATTTTGCCATGTTTTAACCGTCAAGGTGCGTTTATTAAGAAAAGTTCAGCTGAGACACACTTTTACTATAATGTCAGCAAACAAATATCTTTTTTTAAGGTGTTTATCTTGTTAAATTTTAAAGAGATAAAGGTTTTCGCAGCACGCGCACGTTTGGAAGACCGGTCAAAGCGAAACTATTTAAATCCAGCTGATTTGCAATATTATTTAGGAATACACGTATAGCAACATTTTCTCACCAAAATTCCTGATTATTTGTACAAAAAAATCCATCCAGCTATTAAATCAACACAACAATATCTTTGCTTGTGCAGCTCGCTACAGATGCAGTTTGCTAGCTCTGGCTAGTACACACTTTGACTATCCAATCAAAGCATGTGAATATGCTGACGTTTCTGTACGGTGTACGGAAACGTCAGCGTACGGCGTACGCCTGCTAGAGGGGCTTGATCGACATTGATTTTATGCTACATGGCTCACAGAACTGATTGTGAAGGCCTCCAGGCAGATTTATTTGACCCTAGCAACAAATAGTGGCTGAAATGTGATTGGTTAAATGCTTGAATATGAAAATACACGTCTGGAAGCAGCGCAGCCAGGGGGCTAGCAATGAAAGGAAGTGGACAGACCATTTGGATATATTTAATACGTATTCATGGACAAAATATAATATTTTTAGGCCAGCAGAGAAGGCCTTGCAGGCCTTGACGGCCCACCACTATAAGTAACCGATACCTGTGGTATTGTTTTGATCAGGAGACAATCCCCCAAATCCGAACCCTCCTAGTTTTAGTTATTTAGGAACGTGACTCACTCAGAGTGTTTATGATGCTTCAACAATGTAGATACCGGTAATCCAAAGCCTGAAGAAACAATTACCACATGATCAGTGGTGGTTCCTGAGCAAAATTATAAGTGGGGTGGACATTAATTTCCTGAATCACTGACAAAAAGAATTTACAAATTGTTTTACATTTTATGTTAAAAAAGGAAATACAGTATTCTGCTTAATATATATATATATATATATATATATATTTTTTTTTTTAAATACTTTTTTTGTGGTTTTTGTCTCTCTACCATGGGTCGAGTTTGTGTCTCATGAAAAATAGTCCAGTCTAATAAATCAGAGCAGCAACTTACACATTCACCCACACCCGCCAGGTGCACCACTTTCTGGATTGGATTTCTAATTTGATTTGAAGTAATAACTTTGAAACAATACTCCAGATTAATTTAGTTTAATGGGAGAAAAAGTTATGTGAAACAGCAAAAAAAAATAAAAATTCTAAAAGTAAAATATTATGATAGGATACAGTATATAATCACCATTTCAAATAAAAGAACCAATACCCATAATCACATGGTTGCAGTGCTTTAACCAATGACCCACCACAGACACAGAACTCTTTAAAGAAGATCCCCTGTCTGCTCCAAATGGATATAAAACCACAATATCTCCACTGATGGACTCAGTAGGTTTCACTGCAGCTATATTTCATTGATCTCACGGGTCTAGGGTTAGTAACGGTCATATCAATGTGCTAAAAAGAGCCCGATGTGTCCACAGGGCAGAGAATCAGATGCCACAAATGAAACTCTTGGCTCTGTCTGTTCGGATCACTGTTCATTTTACTGGGAATTTTGTCTCCAATAGTTTAATTTAAGTTTATGTTCTAAATTTACATTACAGTATTGAATAAAAAACTGTGCTTTATCCTAAATGTTAAACAAATCCAAATATGTTTTTACTTGTTTTTTTTTAAATGCCTTGTCTTTGGATTTTCAGCTACGCCCTGGCAGATAACGTCTTCCGCACCATGAAGTCTGAATTCAACAACCACTTCATCCTGATCTCTGGGGAGAGTGGTGCTGGAAAAACCGAGGCCTCCAAGAAAATCCTTCAGTTCTACGCCGTCAGCTGTCCAAGCACCAAAGTCCTGAACAACGTCCGGGACAGGCTGCTTCTCTCTAATCCAGTGCTCGAAGTTAGTGACAGAGAGTTTGTGCTCTAAAAGTCCAGTTTTAGGCTAAAACTATATCTTTAAATCGTGCAATTTACAAAGTTTTCCTTGTTTTTTTTTCCAAACCTTTAGGCTTTCGGAAATGCCAAAACTCTGAAGAACGACAACTCAAGCCGCTTTGGGAAATACATGGACATCCAGTTTGACCACCAGGTACCCTGAAACATTTACCTGAAGCTCTCTAATGAGCTGAGAGTTTAACACTGACTGTTCATGCAGGGCGGAGCTGTTGGGGGTCACATTCTCAATTACCTGCTGGAGAAGTCCCGTGTGGTGCACCAGAACCACGGAGAGAGAAACTTCCACATCTTCTACCAGCTGGTGGAAGGAGGAGAAGAAGACCTGCTCCTCTGGCTCGGCCTGGAGAGGAACTGCAAGAACTACCGTTACCTTGTACAGGTCGGATGGACACAACAAAAAGGAGGCATGGCGATGGACATGAAATAATTTGTATTTAGTGTTTGATTTTCTCTGCTTTCAGGGAGATTGTGCCAAAGTTAGTTCTATCAACGACAAACGTGAGTGGAAGACAGTGAGGAAAGCCCTTTCTGTCATAGACTTCAGTGAAGGAGAATCTGAGGTGAGGAGGCTCAGTTTAATTAACTTTAATTGCCACTATACAACAGTTAAATAGAATCTCTCTCTCTCTCTCTCTCTCTCTCTCTCTCTCTCTCTCTATATA